>CAUYLG010009575.1:0-71385 GCA_963573385.1 Cacajao melanocephalus
ATTGTGGATATATTGTCACTTCGATTGTTATTTAAGTGGTTCACAGAAGTCAAGATAAGCATCTGTCTACACATTGTCTAGGTTGTAGTGGGAGTGACAGATCTTAGTTATTTATTACAGGGCACAGGGGCCATGATGGAATCAGCTTGGGCTGTTTATCCGGTAAACCAAGGCTAGCAATTTAGGGCAGTTACTGATAAGGAAGGTGTGCAGCCTTACTTAGACGCCAAGGTCAGCAGTTATTGTGAGGAGAATGGGGCAGCTGTTACAACTTACTTAAAACACAACTTTGTCTTTTATAAAATAGTGTTGTTCAGGCTCTAACTTTAGGCCAGCTATAGCACACACAGTAGGTGCTTGGTGAAAGTTCAGCATTGTGACTCTTCTCTCTAAAGATATTATTTTATTTGTAGCATGTGACAAATGTGAATTTTACTTTATATCTAGTAGTTTTATTAACCACACCACATATATTTATTATGAAGTAGGCTAGGTATGGTGGCTCACGCCTAGAATCGCAGCACTTTGTGGGGCTGAGGCAGGCGGATCACTGAGCTGAGGAGTTCAAGAACAGCCTGGCCAACATGGCAAAATCCTGTCTCTACTAAAAAATATAAAAATTAGCCAGTCATGGTGGTGTGTACCTACAGTCCCAGCTACTCAGGAGGCTTAGGTGGGAGAATCGCTTGAGCCCAGGAGGTGGAGGTTGCAGTGAGCTGAGATCATGCCATGACACTCTGGCCTAGGCAACAGAGTGAGACCATGTCTCAAAAAAATAAAAAAGAAAAGAAAAAGTGGAACACACTGTTAAGGCAAAATAAGAAAAGGAAAGTTTTCTATAATTATATTTTCTAGAGATTACCACTGTTAATATTTGGGCATATGGACATGGGTTGCTTAACAATGGGGATATGTTCTGATGCATGTAAGAACACCCATTTAGTAAAAACAAAATAAAAATGCTGTAGTGAAAGCAAAGATGCATGGATATGTCTAAAATAATAACTTTAAAGTCTCCTTCATGAAATTGTTTTCAAAGAGTGTTTTACCATGTGAATAATGTTTAATAAAAATCGCTCAAATTAACTCCAAGTACAATGACATGCATAATGTTTTGATTACACATATGAAATTCATTTAATCAAAAGAGACTTTGAGTAGAAAAAAATGTAATTTTGTGAGGGAAAAAAATCCATTACTATAATGATAGAGTAGTTCCCCAAGATTTAATCACATGCACATTTAGAAGAAAGCATTTCATATGCCCTGTAACCGCAACATCTGGTGACTTTCTGACTATTCCAAACAGCTTCACTCTGCCTTCAAAATTCCATTTTGTGTTATAGAAATCTGTAAAGGAGACTTAGGGAACTTGGAAAATGTTCAACTTAACTTGAAAAATGTGCTACTATTCCTGATTTCTTGAGCTAGGGTAGAACGTAGTAATGAATGGAAAGCCAAGATACATGAAGATGAATGAGGCTGAGGAGCCACTTCATGCATTGTTATGAAACAGGAAACACCTCAGAGAATTTCTTTGAGGAGGTGAAGGAGACTGGCCAACAAAACTTACAGACTAGAAGGAAGATTCATTGGCTGGCTTGAGGAACAGATGTAGCAATGGATTTCTCCACAGAGAGGAAATCTAGAGTCCTGCCAATGATAGACTTTTTCCATTGAGAACGCTTCACAATATTATGCTTCTGGCTAGATTTTATTTTATTTTTTGGCGTTGAACTGAGATATAAATCATGTAGTTCCAATCAGTTTCCTCAGAGAGTATTAAAGTGACTTCTGACTTACGGATCAATTTGTTTTTCATTTTGATTTTGTTCAGTATGAAAGCGACACTCCCTGGCTATCTGCAGGGTGGCCTGGATGGTAATTTTTCCCGATAGCTGCTTGTATTACACCAGTTCATGCCAAGAGTTTGAAACTTGATAAGAGACATTGAAAACGCGTGGACAATGGTTAAACAGTTAACTATAGGCATTGTAAAAGGAAAGAACTGTTAAAGCCAACTAATATGGCCTGAAAAGGACTCCATACTTCTGTATTTGACTCCTTGTGGACAAACAGTAACCTAGCTAAATAGGCAGACAAGACCGAAAACCTTAGTAGTATGCAACTGTAACAATAGCTGAGTGCTGGCCAGTCCCAGTGGCCACACCTCAACCGCTCATTCACTGCTGAGTGTTCAAACTGTCTACAATTAAGGCAGACCCCCAGCTGTAACCAATCCCTCTGTTGCTGTACCTCACTTCTGATTCCTATATGTTACTTTACTTTTTTGTCTATAAATTTGTTCTGACCCCAAGGCATCCCTGGAGTCTCTCCGAATCTGTTGTGATTCTGGAGGCTGCCTGATTTGCAAGTATTTTTTTTTCTCAATTAAACTCCTTCAGATTTAACTTGTCTGAAGTTTTCTGTTAACAGAACTCATTGATAGTTGGGTCTAAAGTCCACTTATGACCTAAATGAATAGCAGAGTGTGATGCAAAAATAATCTTATGAAGCTTTTCTCTCCTTTAGCTGTTCCACTTTTTATCTTTACCTTTCAGTTTCTCTCCTGTCCTTTCCTTCTGATTCTTTCTCTTCTGCCCATTCCCCACCTTTAAATGTGTTTCCTTCATATTCTCTTTACTTCCTCCTCATTACTACCCGTCTTTGCCTTGCTTATTATTTTCTTTTTTTTTTTCCTCCCCCATCTCCCTTAGCCATTTTTTTTTAACTGCTCTTGGAGCTGAAGTATTATTTCGATGGTAGTTGTGAAATGGAGATTTGTTGTTTGTAATTTTAAAAATACTTTGAAGAGAGTTTAGTTTTCAAAGGAAGAAACTGTGTTTTACTTTTCCTGATCTCAGTTCCATTACCTAATATAAAGCACGCGAATAGAGTCTGACACAGAAAAAGTACCACATTAAATCTTAGCAATGAGAATTCCTTTGATTAAAATTTCCCCTTTGAGTCACTCAGCTCTGAAAAAAAAAGTTTCTTATGTTTCCCTAACCACCCAAGACAGGCACTTACAGTTGCTCTGTTAGGCACTTTGAAGGATGGATCTTCCACTGCTTCCCCTAGCCTTCTGTTTCAGGGGATCGTGACCAACTTGTCAAACCAGCTCTTCTCTCCATGTAACTTAAGCTCTTGTTCTTTTGTTTGAGCCTTAGCAGAGCGAACAAGTGAACAATGATTTCCTTGCAGTAACACTCTAAGTTCTAGAAAATGGTTCTTGGGCTGTCAGAGGCATTTGAACCAGAACGAGTCCATCTCGAATAGGAACTGAGTAAAATAAGGCTGAGACCTACTGGGCTGAATTCTCACGTGGTTAAGGCATTCTAAGTCACAGGATGAGACAGGAGGTCAACCCAAGATACAGGTCATAAAGACCTTGCTGATAAAACAAGTTGCAGGAAAGAAGCCGGCTAAAACCCACCAAGATGGCGATGAGACTGACCACTGGTCGTCCTCACTGCTGACTCCCATCAATGCCACAACAGTTTACAAATGCCGGGCAAGTCAGGAAGTTTACCCTGTATTGTCTACAGAGGAAGGCATGAATAATCCACCCTTTGTTTAGCATATAATCAGCATGTCCTCCACCCCTTGTTTAACCATAAAAGTGGGCAACCAGCAGCCCTCGGGGCTGGCCTGCCTGTGGAGTAACCATTCTTTTATTCCTTTACTTGCTTAATAAACTTGCTTTCACTTTATGGATTTGCCCCAAATTCAGTCTTGTGTGATATCCAGGAACCCTCTCTTGGGTTCTGGATTGGGACCCCTTTCCAGTAACAAGGCTATCTTCTTTTATAGCATTATAGTCATAGAGCATGGGCTCTGGAGCCTGACACTGGGGTCTCTGGGCAAGACATTTAAACCCATCAGTATTCATTTCCTCATCTATTAGGAAACACTCAGAGGACTGCTGTGATAGTTAAATGGAACCAAGCAGATAGAGCTCTTAGTGTAATGCCCACACAAGGTAAGATCTGATAGCAGCATAAAGCCCTGGTGCCCCACTATAGAGGATTTTCTTTTCATGGAAATGCTGTGATTAAATATGAAGGGAAAAGATTTTTCCTTCGCAACTCTACGTGGCCCACGAATGATGAGTATGGTTGGGGAAACGTCAAAATCAGAGAGATTGAAGAGCATTAGATATTAAGATAGAGGGAGAAACAGAGACAGAGAGCATATCATCTCTTTGATAGCTGAGTGACTAAACTTGGGAGCTTCCCAGTATAGAGCTAGGGGAAATAGTTGGCCTGTTTTATTTGCTGAATTAACTCTTTCCTGAACATTTTGTAAGAAGGCCTGACTCTGGGATTGTTCCTACCCTGCTCCCCTCAGGTATTGTACAAGTAACTGGTTGGTGGTGAAGCCAAGTAAATGCCATAAACTGTTTCTTTCAAGTGTAAAGTTGCAGAAGACAATATTGTGTGTGTGTGTGTGTGTGTGTGTGTGTGTGTGTGTGTGTTTGTCATAAGCTAATAGAATGAAACCCTTCTCTGAATGAAAACTGAAATGCCCCATGACTTTAAAAAGCTGTTACATTTTCTTAGTAATTCTTTAGATTAATGATTAATTTCTCCAAATTAACTTTAAAATGCTGAGGCCAAAACAGATTCAGTCAGGAAATACTTTTTTTTTTTTTTTTTTTTTTTTGGAGACAGAGTCTTGCTCTGTCACTCAGGCTGGAGTGCAGTGGTGCAATCTTGGCTCACTGCAGTCTCCGCCTCCCGAGTTCAAGTAATTCTCCTGCCTCAGCCTCCTGAGTAGCTGGGATTACAGTCATGCGCCACCATACCTGGCTAAGTTTTGTATTTTTAGTAGAGACAGGGTTTCGCCATATTGGTCAAGCTGTTCTAGAACTCCTGACCTCATGATCCACCCGTCTCGGCCTCCCAAAGTGCTGGGATTACAGGCATGAGCCACCGCGCCCAGTGGGAAATACTGTTTATGAAAATTTATATTAGCTACACTCTGAAGATTTCAATAGTTCTTAATTGTTTATGAATGTTCACCACAGTGCCGTGAGCTGGATTGTCAGCTGTGAGCTGGGTCACCAACGGTTTAATAACACCAGGGTAAAGTAGTCAAGCTTGCAAATGGTTTGCTTTCTAACCAAATAGGTGAGGATGTATTCTAAACTTTCTCTATAATTCTATCACTTTACTTGCTGTCATTATGACTTTTTGGGTGAAGAAAAGAAAGGTGGCCTTATAGCTGGCAGGTGAGAATTTTACCTGACCCAGGAAGTGAATATCAGTGGTCATGGCTGTTGGGAATTGTTTCTATAAAGTGAAACCAGGAAGAAAATGGGATGTATTGAGCCAGTGTTGATTTGAAGGTAGAGCCAGAATTACCTATTCCCTGAGGCAGAGAGAGATTACTAAAATAAAAGACCCATGTACTTCCAAATCTCCTGTTACTAAAGAACTGCAGTTTTTAAAGCATACTTTTTAAGACCCTAATTTGGGGTGAAACATAGACAAAGGAGAAGGTCCTTGCATCCTTGCCTTTTCCTTCTGAGAAGTGAATGTCTTCCACTGGTTCTTTGTTCAATTTAGGAGGAAGGTGGTAGAGGCAGAGAGAGGTGTGCGGGTGTTTGGTACCTTCTTCAACACCCTTTATCAGGCAGTCTAGAGAGGAATGAGACAGGTGACTAGTAGCTATTAAGAATTTCTGGTAAGTTAGACACTGCCAGAAGGTTTCAATGCATCAGCTCCTTGTATCCCTCCACAATCTGAGGTGGGTATTGATATGGTTTGGCTGTGTCCCCACCCAAATCTCATCTTGAGTTGTGGCTCCCACAATTCCCACATGTCATGGGAGGGACCTGGTGGGAGGTAATTGCATCATGGAGGTGAGTCTTTCCCATACTATTCTGGTGATAGTGAATAAGTTTCATGAGATCTGATGGTTTTGTAAGGGGGAGTTTCCCTGCACAAATTCTGTCTTGTCTGCCACCATGTAAGACATGCCTTTTGCCTTCCACCATGATTGTGAGACCTTCCTAGTCACGTGGAACCGTAAGTGCATTAAATCTCTTTTTCTTTACAAATTACCCAATCTTGGGTATATGTTTATTAGCAGAATGAAAACAGACTAATACAAGTATCCTCCAGGAAACTGAGGTTCAGAGAAATTTATCGTTGATAAATACATGTTGATTAAGTACCTAATATATACTTGGCATTTGTGAGTACAGATGAAGCCTATGTCCTAATGGGGCTTACATGCAAGATAGAGTGCATTATTTGCTCAAGGTCATAGAATAGGTCTAGGCTTTAAAATCCATTGATTTAAAAATCTGTGTACTTTCTATTATATCCCCAAGAAGACACCAACAATGAAGGAACTAAGACAGAAGCTGGGTAAGGGTTGGTCAGCAAACTTAAGGCTTATAGGGAGCTCTGAACTTCTCTGCCTTAGTTCATCAGAAGCTTCCAGATGATCCTCAGGCAGCTTTGTTCATGGATTACTCCTGACCATAAAACTGTTATAAGCTCTAGGGAAACTTGGCTCTGTTTCTGGACTGAATGCTGCAGGTAGCTTCGTGGTGATCAACCCAGATGCCTGACCTTGTCCTCATTTTGTTTTTATTGTTTAACTTCTTGTGACCCAGACCAGAGGCTTTGGAAACCACATACTCCTTAGGCCCCTAGGTGACTCCACAGCCGCCTCTCATTGTCACATAGCGGAGAGCAGACAGCATAGATGAGGAAAAAAGAGCAAATGCTTAACAGACGTGTATTTATTTTGGATACAAAATTCTGATTCAAGAGGCATGCGTGTGTGTGTGTGTGTGTATGTGTGTGTATGTGTGTGTAGTAAGAAGGCAAAATCTCTTCCTTTGGGCAAATGGTCAGTTTGCCTTGGCCTTGGCATTCATATATCATAACACAGCTGAGAGCAATGAGGAATACTTCAAGTCACTTGTGTGACTTGTGGAAGCCCTTTGGTCTGGTTGAGCAAATGTGCTGTAGTCCAGAAGGCCACATGGATCTCTGTTTACATGGTGCTGATTCTCCCCGACAGCTCTGGTGTTGGTAGGATAACTGCTTCACCGACTCTATTTTCTTACGTGAAAAATACAATAATTCCTACCTTATGGATTGGGAATATTAAGTGAGATACCATAGGAGAAATTGCCTTGTACAGTATCTGGTCATACCTAGTAGGTACTCAGTAAATGTTAATTCTTTTCTTCTTACCATACATTTGCTTCAATGTTTTCTCAGAAATGCCTATGGATACAGTGCCTCCATGAGGGACAGAACTAAGAAACTGAGCTTTTTCCTGGCTAACACAGTGAAACCCCATTTCTACAAAAAATACAAAAAATTAGCCAAGCGTGGTTGCACATGCCTGTAGTCCTAACTACTCTGGAGGTTGAGGCAGGAGAGTCGCTTGAGCTGGGAGGTGGAGGTCGCAGTGAGCAGAGATCATGCCACTGCACTCCAGCCTGGGTGACAGAGCGAGACTCTGTCTCAAAAAACAAAAACAAAACAAAACTTTTGTGGATCTGTATATGGAGTGTGGTCAGATGTTTTGAGTGCTGTTGAGGCAACAAACAAATGAAAGTTAAGACACTAGGGCCGGGAGGAGATGAAAACTGTGGTCAACGAGGCATAAAGGAAGCCAAGAGGAGCAGGAACAGCCCACTTACCTCCTGAGTGCTCATAGAAGAGATTATGGAGATGATAACGTTTATTTCTGAGAATCTGAAATGGGGTAAGAATTCCTGAGTTTGGGGGGTTCTTCTCAGGCCACAGACCTCAAAGGTGTGATGAGCTAGACTACGGAAAGGGTCTGAGCCCACACAATAAAGTTTCCTTTCCCTCATAGCTTCAGGAAAGGAAGGAGGGTTGGGCAAGAAAATGAGATAATGAGAGAAAACAACAGGAGGGACATTGTCACTGGGTATCTCGCACTCCTGCACAGCTTGCCGAGTATGCCAAGAATGCAGGGCCAACATGCTTTGCACCCAGGCTGTTTCCCAAGCTTGCATTTGTAGTGGGCAGCCTTGAGGGATGAAGTAATGACTTCCTCTGGGACAGAGTCACCTTGCCTATTGCTTGCTATGAAATGTTGAATCCCCCAACATTTAGTGTTTCTTTCCCATAGAGCAGCCTACTATGTGCAGAAGCTGTGGGAATTGGAGGAGAAGCAGAACTGACACAAACATCTTGATGCCTGGGCTGCTTGCTGTACCATGAGCAGCAGAGTCCTTTGCCTCTAAACTAGAGGTCCTGTGTCTCCTGCCAGCATCCAGGAAGCAATAGCAGGCTACCTTATTAACTTGTAGATAGGTTAAAATCAAATCTCAAACTGAATGGGAAATGAATACAAAAATTTGCAGAACTGTTTTGAAAAAGCTCGAGTTTTCATCAAAGCATTTTCTTTTTCTCTCTCTTTCACGTAGTTGCTCACTCATCCTTAAAAATCATTAATAAACTCTGAGTTTCTTGGCAATGCTGCAGAATTCTTGGACTCCTTAACTTTGACCTCCATAGACAATGAATGAACTTCCTGGATTCTTCCCTAGGCATATGAAAGACACTGGAGAGCACTGAGGTAGTGCATTTGATACCACGGTACTGGGGTCTTCAAGGGGTCATGGAACCATTCTTGCCTTTGGGCTACACCTAACACCTTATTTTCCTTATTCATAAGTGAAATTATCCTGTGTTCCTTTTCTTTTTTCTTTTTTTTTTTTTTGAGACAGAGTCTCATTCTGTCACCCAGACTAGAGTGCAGTCATGTGATCTTGGTTCACTGCAACCTCTACTTCCCAAGTTCAAGCAATTCTCATGCCTCAGCTGCCTGAGTAGCTTGGATTACAGGTATGCACCACCATACCTGGCTAATTTTTGTATTTTCAGTAGAGACGGGTTTTATCATGTTGCCCAGGCTGGTCTCGAACTCCTGACCTCAAGTGATCTGCCTGCCTCAGCCTCCCAAAGTGCTGGGATTGCAGGCATGAACCACTGTGCCCAGCCCTGGGCTACACTTAAATCAATCCAGTTTTCAAACATCTCCAAAGAATGAGTTTAGCCACAGGAGCCTGCTGTGGCACTTAGCTTTTCCTTTGCAGGACATTTCTCTGCTTTATATTTAAATAGAATGAGAAAGAGAATCAAATGGCTTATGATTTAAAATGTTTCCATTTGTGGCCCTCTTGGATATTTAGAAAACTGGTCCTATCCTGAGAGAAAAACATTATCCTGAAGTTCACTGTCATTGTCTTTTCTTAAGGCTGATTTTCTAATTTTCTTTAAAATCTTTCACCAATCTCATTCTTATAAACTTTCTCTGTTGGTTTCCTCAGGGAAAATGGGGGAAAAGCTTTACTGTAATGCTCTTGAGATATTCTTTCTACCCTGCTAACTCTTTCATGCATTTTTTTTCTGCCAGAGACTTCTATGAATGCCAACTCCTAGGCATTGTATTGTGGGGGGGGTGAGGGTCCTTCAGTTGGATAGATTGAAAAGACTAAATTCTGAGACCACTTCCAAACATAAGGTTCATGAGTTTGTGTTATTTGAGGATCATGTATGTCCAGTTTATGGATACTGGTGCAGATTATCATGACCCTCCTTCCACTCCACCCAAGATTGCTGTAAATGGCATGAGGAGCTTGCTGTATATTGTGCAAGAGAGCATGTACTTCCAAGATTCACTTGTATAAGAGATACCACCATTGCCATAAGTTTCCCTTGTAGATATACCTTATCTTGCCCTTCAACTCTTAGAAAACTTATTACTCTTGATACTAATTATTTTCTTGCAATTAAGAAAAATCAATATTTATTTTAAAGATAAAAAAGGAATACATACACACAGCCTCCCATATACTGACTTTCCACCATGGTCTGAAAGAGAAATACTGAAACAGTGTCTTTTTTTCTCCTTTTCTGTTGAATTTTTCAGGCTGTACAGCAAAAGAAGGTCATGGTTTTCTTTCTTGACTTCCTCAGCTATTCACTTATCAGTCAACATATGTTTGTTTGGGACTAAGCTTGTATAAGCAATTGAGATGTAATTATCTGATTGTGTATAATAACAACATGTAGTTGTTTGCTATAAATTAAAAAAATTTTTTTCCCTTAATTCCTTAGTGACACTTCTCTGATATAGGATTTCCTGTGTTGAGGGTAGAGTCAATGGGAGGAGGAGAAATTGTGCAAATGTGGCCTTTGTGAAGATCTTAGAGAAGATCATTAAAACTGCTTCATTTGGTACTGCATAGTAAAGTGTCTTCCTGTGAGTTTTATTTTTGCTTTTAAAAGCATCTACTTTGGCAGATACTATAATCAACAATATACGTGTTGTAGCTGTCATTCCACTGACCTTTAAAACATTATATTCTACCTATGAATCATATTTAGGCAAAATTTAATGGCTTAAATGGAGACCGGAAAATGTTGTAGAATAACTTTTATTGTTATGAAAATATATTTACAGGGTTGATTTTCATTTTCTTCCTTTTGCTCATATGCATCTTCTAATTTTTGCCATTGTTAATACCTATAAAACTAATTTGAGACCTACTGCTTAAAGTGATGGGTTTTAATTGCCCAGAGGGCCAACAAAACCAAATAGGGCCTACTGTAGTCATGCCACATTTTTTAAAAACTCTGTATCATTGATATTTCTGCATCATTTTCCCCCATGAAATATTTTTAATTTTCCATAGTTTTCCATGATACAATCATAATTTAACTGCTTTACTCTTGCTGGACGATTGCATTATATCTTGACTTATCTATTATTATTAACACTGTGAGAAGGATGTCCTTCTGCTTCTGACCATGATGGAATAACTCCTACCAGACTTTTCCTCCCATCAAAAACAACTGTAAAGCTGGACAAATATATGGGGCATCATCTATTTGTAGTCTCTGAACGATAGTGCAGGACTGTGATGCTTGAGAGAAGGGAAACACAAGGGGTGTGATATGATTTGGTTCTGTGTCCCCACCCAAATCTCATATTAAATTGTAATTCCCAATGTTGGGGGAAGGACCTGGTGAGAGGTAATTGAATCATGTTCACAGATTTCTCCCTTGCTGTTCTCATGGTAGTGTGTGAGTTCTCACAAGATCTGATGGTTTAAAAGTGTGTGGCACTCTCCTTTGCTGGCTCTTTCTTGTTGCCATGTGAAGATGTGCTTGCTTCCCCTTTGCCTTCTGTCAGGACTATAAGTGTCCTGAGGCCTCCACAGCTGTGCCTCCTGTATGGCTGGCAGAACTGTGAGTCAATTAAACCTCTTTTGTTCACAAACTACTCAGCCTCAGGTAGTTCTTCATAGCAATGTGAGAATGGACTAATATAGGGTGGGAACCATGTTTGCCCTCATCTTTCTGCCTGACTCCGGTGTAGGCTGATGGGCTTAAGCACATTATGGTGATTTTTCTGAGCTGAGCAGGCAGAGGTGAGAGTTCAAGACTGTTCAAGTGGCTGGAATTTATGTAGCAGGGTACTGGACTACAGGGAGATTATGGAGTGCCATTTGGGGATTCCTTCATTGGGGAGGGAGGGAGGGAGAGAGAGAGAGAGAGAGAGAGAGAGAGAGAGAGAGAGAGGCTGCAGTAGATAAATATTTGAAGAAAAAATGGTTGAAGTTTTTCAAAATTGGTGGCAGAGGTTTTACACACCTAAGTTCAGCAAACTCAAACAAGATACTTCAAAAAACCTCACTACCTAAGCACTTTGCAATCAAATTGCTGAAAACCAAAGATAAAGAGAAAAATCTTAAAAGTAGGTAAAGAAAAAAATACGTTGCACAGAGGGGGGACCAATGATACGAATTATGGTAATTTCTAAATGGAAGTGATGGAGGTCAGAAGACAATGGAACTGTATTGGTAAAGTGCTAAACAAACAAACCTCCTCAAAATACATGTCCACCCAGCATTCTATATTTACAGAAAATACCCTTCAAAAGTGAAAGTAGAATAGGATGCATTAGCATAAATGAAAGTTAAGAGCATTCATCACCAGTAAGCTTTAACTGTGAGAAATCCTTTAGGATTTAGTTGAAGTTAAAGAGAAATAATACCAGATGGAAAACTGAATCCATAGAAAAGAATAAAGAGAACTTGCGATGGTAATTATGTGAATAAATACAAAATACTAGAATTTATTTTTTTCTTAATTTTATTAAGACAATTGTTTAAAACAAATGGCAAGATGGGAGACTTACCCACAATCATATTGTTTAAATATAAATAGACTGAATACTCCACTTGAAAAGCAGTAATTGTGAAACTTTATAAAAAAGCAAGGTCCAACTATATGCTCTCTAAGGAGCTACATTTTAAGTATAGTGATACATATATTGAAAAAGAGATAGGAAAAGATAAACCATACAAATAATAAGGATAAAAAAGCTTGAGTGGCTAAATTAAGGTCAAAGTAGCGCTAATTATCAGGATTCACCAGCGATAGAGACTTTTTGTGATATTTAATAAAAGGGTCAATATGTCATAAAGACAAAACAATTATAATGTGTATGCACCTAATAACAGAGAGTCAAAATACGTGAAGCAAAGATTGACAGAACTAGAGGGAGAAACAAGCAAATCTACAACCATCTTAGCGATTTTAACACCCCTTTCTTGGTAGTTGATAGAACAAGCAGACCAAAAGACAAGACTTAGATGATCTAAATAACACTATTAAATTCCTTGACAAAATTGTCACTTATAGAACATTCCACCCAACAACCTCAGAACACGTTCTTTGCAAATGCATGGGGGACCATTCCCAACGAGTATGGTAAAATGCTTTGGTAAATTTCAGAAGATTGGAATATTAAAGGATATGTTCTCTGACCACCAGAGAATTAAACGAGAAAGCAAGAGAGAATTTCTCTGTTACCCTTCCCATAGGAAAACTTTGTGATCAAGTTCTTGTTCTTTAGCAAAAAGGAAATGCCCTGAGCCTTACTAAATGGAGCTGTGAAGCCATTCCATTAATCAGAAGTACTGGTTTAAGACTCACATTGGAATGTATACATCCAAATGAATTATCTCTCTGTTTCTCTCTCTCTAGGTCTAGTTAGATAATTAGATAAGATAAATAGTGATAGAGATCAACAGCTACATACACAAACACATATAATGTTAATATATATAAAATTTAAACCTCCAGTTTGAAATAATTTTAGATTTACAGAAGAGTTGTAAAGACAATACAGAGTTCCTGTGTACCCTTCATCCAGTTTCTCTTAATCTGAACATTTTACATAACCATGATAAAGTTACTAAACCTAAGAAATTAACCTTGGTGCGATGCTATTACACTTTATTTGAATATCATCAATCATTCTACAATCGATGCCCTTTTTTTCTTCCAGGAATGAGTCCAGGATACTACATTGCCTTTAGTTGTGTATCTCCTTTCTCTCCTGTAATCTGTGACAGTTTCATGGTTTTACCTTTCTTAAATGACTTTGACATTTTTTAAGAGTATTGGTCGGATATTTTGCAGATTGTTTCTCAATTTGGGTTTACTGATGATTTCTCACGATTAGCTTGGAGTTACAGGTTTTGGGGAAAGATACCACAGAGGTAAAGTATTGTTTTTATCACATTATATCAAAGGCTATCTGACATCAAAGCAACTTTTTACTGGTGCTGTTAAATGTGGTCGTTTGAATAAGGTGGTGTCTTCCAGGTTTCTCCATCATGTAGTTATTATGTTACCTTTCTTTTTTTTTTTTTTTTTGAGATGGAGTCTTGCACTGTCCCCAGGCTAGAGTACAGTGGCATGATCTCAGCTCACTGCAACCTCTGCCTCCTGGGTTCAAGCAATTCTCCTGTCTCAGCCTCCAGAGTAGCTGGGACTACAGGTGTGCACCACCACACACAGATAATTTTTGTATTTTTAGTAGAGACGGGGTTTCACCATGTTGGCCAGGATTGTCTCGATCTCTTGACCTCATGATCTGCCTGCATTGGCTTCCCAAAGTGCTGCAATTACAGGTGTGAGCCACCTACGTTACCTTTTCTATAGTTTGTTCTTCAGAGGCAAGTCACTAAGCGCAGCCCATTCTCAAGGGGAGGAGAATTAAGCTCCGTCTCCTGGAGGGTGGATTATCAAAGAATTTGTGTACTTATGTTAAAAATAGTAAATATTTGGGCAAGATACTTTGAGGCTATGTAAATATCCTGTTTCTCTGTAATGTTTTCCCCATAATTTTAGCATTCATCTGTGAAATCTTGCCACAGTTATTACTGTGATATCCAAAGGGTTATTTTCTATGATCTTCATTCCTTCTGCATTTATTAATCAGAATTTTTTGTAGGGAAAAGCTATCCCTTTTCTTTCATCCACTTATTCTATCCTTGATTTGCATCAGCATGGGTTCATAGACGCTTATTTTATACTTAGAGTTTCTAGCTGAAGCTTCTTACTGATAATGTGGCTTCAAGGGGCATCTGCCCCATGTTGGTGAATGCTGCCATCCTATTTCTCCTCAGATTGCAGATGACTTGTCTGCCCTGTGATCTCAGTTGCAGGATGAGTTCAAGAAAAGTTACTACTTTCCTCTTTGTGCAGCTTCTTTGTTGTTGTTGTTGTAAAGGTGCGACTGATGCTTTTTTTCAGCTCTCTACATATCTGAGCTGAAACCAGAAGTCTATTGAATGTATTTTAATGTAATGTGTACTATATTATGACATAATATAATACAATATAATGTAGTAAACCAATTGTAAGAAGATATTTTGGGGATAAGGAGGAGATACACTAATATTAACTAGGCATTGGATGATATTAATTTGTTAATTTTGTTAGATGTGGTAGCAGTGTTATAAGATAATGGCCTTTGTTTTTAGGGTGGCATGATAAAATATTTAGGGGTGAAATATGATCTTTTTGTCTTCCTTAGTTTTGTTATTGCTGCGGTAATTACCACGGGACTGTTTGATCATGGAGTCCTAAAGATTGAAATTGAGAGGGAGTTCACCCAGTTGCTGGTATATATGAAAAAATTTGGGCCTGATTGACTTCAAGCTTTTGACTGAATTTAGTCAATATGTAAAGAATTGTGACTGCTCCTCCACTCTTTAGCCTGAGTCACTTCACAGACCCAGAGTCCTTTGAAAAGGACGCAGGTACACTTGAGAAAGAAAATTTCAAAGCATCACAAATATATATGGAGTCTATTTCGCTTAACCTTCCCCAAAGGGACCTGCACACATTTGCTATGGTCACTACACACAGGATAGGTAAATACCTCAAACTTCTAAGACTTACAGAGCATTCCACTTGGAAGAAATATCTAAAAGCATAAAGATGAAAATAATTTCTCATAATTATGCCACCAAGAGCTTTTTTATTTTTTTTAATTCTTAATTTTATGATTGTAAGTTCTTCTATTTCCTTTGTTGTCATCATCTGTTTTCTGGTAAGGATTTCTTTAAACAGGGAGCAAGGTGAATGAATAGTGACTCTTCAAATGTCACATTATTTGCTACTCAGTATTAAACTAAAACAAAACAGACTGTATATTCCCATGCTATTACAACATTTGGTTGTTAATGATGATAAACCAGAATACCTGGGCTTCAGAAATGTAAATTCCTTGTATGAAGTTTGACAGTCTTTGACAGAACTTACTGTCTCAGTGTAAAATATGCAAATAATAAGCAATAAGCCAAAAGTTATGTGAGAGTGGGCATGGTTACTGATATTACCAAAACATAAGCTTTTTATTTCTATCGTACTTTCATAAATAATCCTTTAAGAATCTTGCTTAGGATCTAAATCAGTTCTCCTCTTGGAAACTCAACTAGGTTCTTTATCCCTTGATGAGAATCTATTGATATAAGCCATTGTTCTTTGAAAGTAACATTATGTATTTATAGTAGAGATAAGTCAGTTATTAGGCTTGCTTGACTGTACTGGATTACGTTAAACATACTGTGGTATCCTAGTGTCTATGCGTAGGATGTTGTTTGTTTTCCATAATTTATGATCTGTTGTAGCCATGGGTCAGCACAAAGGAACTGATGGAGACAGGCAGTTAACAAATTGAATAAATTGAATCAGCTTCCCTGTAAGGAATAACAAAATTATAATGATTAAAATTGATCTTCAGGCTGATAGTTGAAGAGGCAGATAAAGTATAAAATTATGAAGTGTATTAATAAAGTAAACATGGATCTGTTTACTAAATCCCTGAGCGCTATGGCCAGAGATTACCTTTGTTGGGTAAATTGAATTTAATACTACTTTTCAAGGTGAGATGGTAAATAGTAAAATATTCCTACTTAAATAGATAATGTCAAATCTGAAAGGACAAGTAGATTCAAAATATAATGAGTTTAATATACGATTGATAGATTAGAAATTAAGATGACATTTCAGAAATGCCATCTTTAGGGTAGATTTCCTGTTTAGAAACAATTAAGCTCTCTCAAAATTTCTCTTCCTTTTTTATCAGGAAAAAATACTTGGCTTATTGGGACTATTATTTATACACTTTGACTTTCTTCTTAATATGTGCAAGATGTTCAAGTAGTTTTGAAGGTCAAATTTCTTTCTTCTACCAACCCTTTATGGTGGATTTGATCTTTTGGGCCTGAGCCTCCATTTATTCCATGAGGGCCCTTTAAAAATTATTTAAGTATTTGTTTCATTCAAAGTGAGCGTATATACATACATATATATATATATATATATATATATCTGGAGAATTATGATAAAAGTAGTAATATTAATAATAGCTAATATTGATTAGTATTTCCTGTAAGCTGGATACTGTTCTAAGTGAGTGTTTTTTTGCTTTTTTGTTTTTTTTTCTTAAGAGAGAGGTATCACTCTCTCACCCAGGCTGGAGTGTAGTGGAGTGATCATAGCAAACTACAGCCTTGAACTACCAGGCTTAGATCTTCATCCTCCCAGGTCCTGGGACTGCAGGCATGCAACACCACACCTGGTAAAAAACAAAAATTTTTATTTAGACAGAGTCTCACTATGTTGCCCAGGCTGGTCTCCAACTCCTAGGCTCAAGCGACCCTCCTGCCTCAGCCTCCCAAGTAGCTGGGATTACAGGCATGAGCCACTGTGCCTGGCTTGTTCTAAGTGCTTTATGTGTTTGAAATCATTTAAATCCTCATGATAAGTTTCTGAAGTAGGTACTGTTATAATCTCCATTTTCCAGTTGGCAAGACTGAGGTAAGGAAATGTTAAGGAAAAGTCAGAATTCCCTCCAGATACTTGGCTCATAGTCTAATCATGAGGCTAAACTGCTTTTCACTGCACGTATCTTCATAATAACTTGTGTTTTAAGTCTGGTAGAGGCATAATAAGATGTTTAAAGACAAACAAAATCCTGAGGAAGACAGTAAACATCTAGTGAATGATGGAAATGATAGAAATCTCTTCTTCGTAAAGTCCCAGTGTTCTAGAAATTAAACATATGTTTAATTTATGTTTAATGATGTTCTTTGGGGCTTTAGGGGAGGAAGAGATGAGTCTCCTTTTGACTAGTGCTCTCAAAGTAGACTCTTATCACATACACAAGGGAACTCGATAGGGCATTCCTGGTGGATATAATAAAATGAGTAAATTCTGTGATGGGAGAAATGCCTAGTGTGTTGTTCTTGGATTAGTTTTGATACAACAAAGGCGTTTTGTTGTGAGTCAGTAGAGGGAGTAGTGTAGAAAGGTGAAAGTTAGAAGAGTGCCAGATCCTAGAGGACTAACAATGGGCTTAAACCAAAAAAGTGTAGCTTTGCCATTGAAATAAAAGTTTGGGGTCTTATTTTTTCTAGTTTCTACCTGAAATTATTTCTTGATATTCATTAGCTTAGCAATGCATCTAAAGAGAACTTTTTTTGGTTTCTATTATAATACATGTTTGTTCCTTTTTCTTTCCTCTGAAAAGTATCAGTAGTTAGCATTTTTTTGCACATTATTTGAAAATGCCAGAGAGACATTCTGTAGGCTCTTTGTAAAATGATTTTAAGATTCAGATCCTTATTATATTTTAATTAGCCCTAATATTTTCTCAAACTAGAAAATTAAACCTCTTCCTAAAAATTAGTCCATCTAAGTGTCTGTAAATTAAAAGAACAACTAAAGAGTCTTTATTTGGTGTCAAAAACTGCCTGTTTCTGCAACAATAGTATAAAACAAAGCTTGTTTTCAAATGTATTTTGCCCACAGTATCTGAATTTCAAATCTTCAATAAAATCTGGTTCATATTACTACCTCTAGCTTGGTTTTCTAAAAATAACTGAAACTTCAGTGTGGTTAATTTTGTGCCATCTCATGGCTTGTCAGAAATGCTTTGTATCAAGATTTCAAAGTGTGAACAGATTTCCTGCCACACTGATTAAGTTTGTAATTTTGGCTATTTTCCCCCTCATCGAGGTCTCTGCTTTGTGTTTATGCAGGAGACTTAGACCTTAAATTGTACTTTAAGGTTTTGTTTCTTGTTTTTAAAATTAACACATGTTAAATTTCTAGTTTTTTTGTAGCCTTTTACAACTTTAATTTGCTCATAAAATGGATTTACTCTTTTCTCTAATAAATTTTATAAATTTATGAAATATGAAATTTATCAAATTTTATAAATCTTTGTATTCATATACTATACAGCTCATCTTATATGCAGACATAATAATTGAATGTGGAACTTGTTTCCAATTACACAGATGACTTAATATCCACCTTACCATCTGTAACTAAGGATGTGGCTTTTTATTTTGAAGTGGCAACAGAACAGAGAAGAAAACAGTGAATTGAGTAATGGGCTTAGCATTGCTGCTGCCTGGTTGTGTATCTTTGGTAAACTTCTTTGGGATTTGGTATTAACTTACAAATCCTTGCAGTTTAGACAGTTAAATATGACTGAGTGGCTGAACAAATTTTAATAGTATATGCTTCTTTTATACTATTCATTTACCCAATAGACATTTAGTTGACCACCTGCTAAATGTGAGGCACTATTTTTGCCACTACCTTTTTAATCTTTGATTTGGAGTCTGCTAACATTCTGGAACTTCCACTGTCAATTTATGATGCTTACTTTCCCCTCCTTTACCAGGATGGCCTTTTTTTTTTTTTTTTTTTTTTTTAAATCAGTAAGGTCACAGAGGGAGAAAAAAAAGATTTGGGGCTAGACTTCCTACTTTTAACATACAGAAGCCATTAGGTTGTGAGAGAATACACAGTATTTTGGATTTCTGCCTTCTTCCTTCCACAATTTTTTTAGAAAAGGTTCATATGTTTTGTATGTGTCTTATGTAACAGTAATCTGCGTTATGAACTTAAATGACAAGGATCACTATTTCACGTCTTTGGGGATTGACCACAGAGGTAATAAGTAACTCATTAAATAACTGTATGCATCAATTTTCATGTAAAACTATTATTTGGATGTACCTCTTTGAGAAAAGACTTAGGTTCCTTTGAATGTCACTGTGATATTTACTAATAAGCTCCGTTTAAGGTGCAGAAACTAAGGTTGTGTGCTTTTTTTTAAGTTCAGTTCAGCAAATATATGTGGAGAGCTTGTGGGTAAAATTATATTCGTATTTATGGGAAAGCAGGCAATTTTATTAATGCCTATATTTTTCTAGTTCAGTATTTGTCAAATGTCAAGTTTTAACATGTTGATCATAAAACCAATTGAATTGTGACCAGTATTTTAAAAGGAAAGATTAACAAAACAGAAAGTAAAATGTCAGTATACACCATGTAGTAAGTATTGTTTACTAAACTTTGGTTTTATTTAAGTACATATCCATATACTATGTCAGTGAGAGACATTTCTCAACTTTTTTTTTTTTGAGAAACATTTCAAAAGCTAAAGAAGAATTTTGAAAACAGTTTGTAAGTATACCTGGGGTAAAGGTACACTTCCTGTGGCATAAGATGCCTAGAACAACTGAGGGTGAGAATGGTGATGCGCTCTTAACATAAACTTCTGCTAAAGCATAAGGATGCGAGTGCTGGGAGCAAAGCACTGCTCACCACCTCTGCAATGTTTTATTGCAGCATTTTAAGTAATATAGGAACAAGTGGACTGGAACCAAAGGTAAACAGGGATGGTGATGGTGAAGGGTAGGATTGTATTCATTGCCCAAAGGCTAAGTGCACATACATATGTGTTTGGGAGAAGGCATCACATAATAGTTCTAAACCTACTCTCAGAGAAGGTTGTCCACATTTCTTAAAGTATACATGTAAACCAACAATGAAATTATTTTTTAGGCACTATTGCATAGTGATAAGAAGTGACTTGAGAATCAAAGTGCTAGAGTCTGAATCACTGTTCTACTTGCTAGCCGTGTGACCTTGGGCCTGTCTTAACTCTCTGAACCTTGTTTTCCAAATTTATAAGGTGAAGATAATAATACCTGTCTCATTGTGTTGTTGTGAGGGTATATGAACTAATATATGTAATGTCTTGAGAACAATGTCTGGCACACATTAAGTTACTTAATTAAAATTAGCTGTTCTTACTGTTATTATTAGACATGAGCTAGATAACAGTGGCCTCTGCATGGGAAAGATTAATTCTGATACAGTCCAGTTTATTATTTTTCTTTTGTCTCTTGTGCTTTGATATCATATCTAAAAATTCACTGCTTAACTCAAGATCACACAGATTTATTCCTGTTTTTTTACAGTTTTAGCTCTTTAGATCTAGGATCCATTTTGAGTTAATTTTCATATATGGTGTGAGGTAGGGGTACAATTTCATTCTTTTTCATGTGGATAGCCAGTTCTACCAGCATCATTTGTTCAAAAGACTATTCTTTCCTCACAAGAAAAATACTTATTTAAAGAATAATGAATATTTTTTTTTCCTTTTTAACCACTGTCACTCAATTGGAAAAAAAATGAATAATTTAAAATACTTTTCTTACAGGTAAGTTTAAGTCTTTCTGTTTAGATTACACATATTAGGAAATAATGGATTTGTATTTCCATGGGGTTGCTTGATCTTTATAAAGTTCTCTGTCTCTGGAAAAAATAAAAATAAGGCAAAAGAGTCTTCTTAGTAGAGTTATTTTTGCAAGAAAGTTGCAAGCCAGTTTTAGTTCAATTGGATAATTTTTCCTGCTTGCTGGAGGTATTTCAGTATTGGTGATATCTGAACTATGAAATGTCCATTATGGAAAGCTTGGTCATTCACCATGCATTTTAGAAATTTATTTCTGTATCCATATCAGGCATAATGAATTAAGTTATCTGTTAAAAATGCAGATTTTTATTCAGTGTATTCAGTTGTAGAAAAACTCATTGTTCAAATTTGTAAGACTTTTTTTTTTTTTTTTTAGACAGAATCTCACTCTGTTGTCCAGGCTGGAGTGCAGTGGCACAACCTTGGCTCACTGCAACCTCCGCCTCCCAGGTTCAAGCAATTCTCCTACCTCAGCCTCCTGAATAGCTGGGACTACAGGCATATGCCACTATGCCAGGCTAATTTTTGTATTTTTAGTAAAGATGGGTTTCACCATATTGGCCAGGCTGCTTTCAAAGCTCCTGACCTTGTGACCCACCCGCCTTGGCCTCCTGAAGTGCTGAGATTACAAATGTGAGCCACCATGCCTGGCAAGACCTTTTTTCTTTCTTTATTTGTCATATTGTCTTTTGGTTAAGTGATATTATAACTTAGTCATGTGAGTAATAAAATGCAGCATGCTGAAGTTTGGGGGGGATTTTTTTTTTAAATAGAGATGAAGTCTCACTATGTTTCCCAGGCTGCCCTTGAACTCCTGGGTTTAAGTGACATAGCCTCCTGCCACAGCCTCCTGATTAGCTGGGACTACAGATGTGCACCATTGCACCTGACTTTTCTGATGAAAGTTTAAATACCCAAATATTTGAGCAGAAATAATAGCTTGTGTTTATTGTTTTCCTACTATTTGTCAGGCATAGTATTAAATGTTTTACATAATTTATCTCCAGTCCACATATCATACTCTAGTAGAAGTGGGTAACAAACCAAGGTACTCAAAGAGGTTAATAAGTAACTTGTGCTGGGTCACAGAACTAATGGGAGGCAGGTCTGGAATTTGACTCTAGGTCTTTCTGACTTCAAAGTGCATTAAGACATGGAATTTCTCCACTAGGCCACCTGGAAGAAAAGTGATCTTCTTTCCAGACATTTTTGTTAACTGTTTTCAGCCAGGACAAAAAACAAAATAACTAACTAGTAGAGTTAGATAATAGAATGGTAGTCACTGGCATCTGGTAGTCAGCCCTCCAAAAAAGTTTTTGATTTTTTTTTTTCTCTTAAACTTGGAAGCTACTAACTTTCAAGCCATATTTTCTTATCATCCAAAGCTGGGTATTTAGGTAGCAGGAACTATCCTATGTCTTTTTGAAGGTCCGGTTGTTAAAATTAATTGGTTCTGATTATCACTGTGCTCAAGGTTTACATTTCCAGGAACCAGAGTTTGATTAGCCTAACTTGGAACTGTGTGTTTTCTTTAGCTGGGGAGGAGAAGTACCTTGATTGATACTTTCACCAGGACTGCATTCAGTGAGAGACAGAAGTTTCCTTAAAATAATTGGGTTCTATTATAAAAAGAAGGGGAAGGAGATACCAAGTGGGCAAAAATGGGTTCCATTACATAAATAATAACCCTAATGAGAGAATAATAAATGGATAATATGATTATTTTAAGTTTGGAAATATACATGGTTATTAGTATTGAATATCTAGTAGTGGGATTGGGGAAGAAGTTGAGAATAAGGAAAGGCTTAAAATTGTGAAAATTAATTGGAAAAGAGGATGGCTAAGCAGATATACATGTTAGATAATGTTCATAATGGCAAACCAATCTGAAGATTCTTTTAAATTGTAGTATGTAGCGAGGTGTGGTGGTGCTCACCTGCAGTCTCAACTACTTGGGAGGCTGAGGCAGGATGATTGCTTGAGCCTAGGTTTGAGGCTATAGTGAGCTATGATTGTACCACTGCATTCCAGCCTAGGTGGCAGAGCAAGACCCCATCTCTAAAAAAATAAAATGAATAAATTATAGTACATTATGACAAATGTAGTAATCTGAAGTCATTGAAAATGTGCATGTGCATTTAATGATACAAAATGGTTTTTAGAAAGTAGGAATAAAAAAATCAACTTTTAAGTGTGGCTAGTATGATCTTACCTGATCTTGCTTATAGAACATATAAAAGGCTGAAGCCAGTTACCAGTGTTATAACTCTCTTGTTTACCTGATTCCCTTTTTGCCCTTCCCCAGCAATCCTCGAGTAGTTAGGTAAAATTTGTTCTTTGTATGGCTTATTGCAGAAACTCTAAGACTGTTTACTTAAAGCTTTTTGAAACCCAGAGACCCTGCTTTTAAATTCAAAAGTGTAGGCTATTAAGTCTTTTTGTATGTTTCTTGGCCACATAAATTTCTCCTTTGGAGAAGTGTCTGTTCATATGCTTTGCCCACTTGTTGATGGGGTTGTTTTTTCTTGTAAATTTGTTTAAGTTCCTTGCAGATTCTAGATATTAGACCTTTGTCAGATGGGTATATTGCAAAATTTTTCTCCCATTCTGTAGGTTACCTGTTCAGTCTGATGCTAGTTTCTTTTGCTGTGCAAAAGCTCTTTAGTTTAATTAGGTGCCATTTGTCAATTTTGATTTCTGTTGCAATTGCTTTTGGTGTTTTAATCATGAAGTCTTTGCCAATGCCTATGTCCTGAATGGTATTGCCTAGGTTTTCTTCTAGAGTTTTTATGGTTTTGGGTTTTACATTTAAGCCTTTTATCCAACTTGCGTTAATTTTTGTGTCAGGTATAACAAAGGGGTCCAGTTTCAGTTTTCTGGATATGGCTAGCCAGTTTTCCCAGCACCATTCATTAAATAGAGAATCCTTTCCCCATTGCTTGCTTTTGTCAGATTTGTTGCAGATCAGATGGTTGTAAATGTGTGGTGTTATTTCTGAGGTCTCTATTCTGCTCTGTTGGTCTAGATATCTGCTTTGGTAGCAGTACCATGCTGTTTGGGTTACTGAAGGCTTGTAGTATAGTTTGAAGTCAGGTAGCGTGATGCCTCCAGCTTTGTTCTTTTTGCTTAACATAGTCTTGGCTGTACAGGCTCTTTTTTGGTTCCATGTGAAAATTAAAGTAGTTTTTTCCAATTTTGTGAGGAAAGTCAATGGTAGCTTGATGGAAATATCATTGAATCTATAAATTACTTTGTGCACTATGGCCATTTTTATGACATTGATTCTACATATCCATGAGCATGGAATGTTTTTCTATTTATTTGTGTCCTCTGTTATTTCCTTGAGCAGTGGTTTGTAATTCTCCTTGAAGAGGTTCTTCATGTCCCTTGTAAGTTGTATTCATCATCACAGATCATTATAGAAATGCAAATCAAAACCACAATGAGATATCATCTCATGCCAGTCAGAATGGTGATTATTAAAAGTCAGGAAGCAATAGATGCTGGTGAGGCTGTGGAGAAATAGTAATGCTTTTACGCTGTTGGTGGGAGTGTAAATTAGTTCAACCATTGTGGAAGACAGTGTGGTGATTCCTCAAGGATCTAGAACCGGAAATATTATTTGACCCAGCAATCCCATTACTGGGTATATACCCAAAGGATTATAAATCATTCTGTTATAAAGACACATGCATATGTATATTTATTATAGTACTATTTACAATAGCAAAGACTTGGA
Source organism: Cacajao melanocephalus (assembly GCA_963573385.1). Taxonomy (NCBI): domain Eukaryota; kingdom Metazoa; phylum Chordata; class Mammalia; order Primates; family Pitheciidae; genus Cacajao; species Cacajao melanocephalus. Next base: position 24,674 of record CAUYLG010009575.1, read on the forward strand.
ACCAACCCAAATCTCATCAATGATAGACTAGATAAAGAAAATGTGGCACATATATACCATGAAATACTATGCAGCCATATAAAAGAATGAGATCATGTCCTTTGCAGGGACATGGATAAAGCTGGAAGCCATCATTCTGAGCAAACTAACACAGGAACAGAAAACCAAACGCTGCATATTCTCACTTATATGTGGGAGTTTAACAATGAGAGCCTATGGACACAGGGAGGGGAACATCACATACTGTGGCTGTTTGGGGGCAGGAGACAAGGGGAGGGAGAGCATTAAGACAAATACCTAAAGCATTTGGGGCTTAAATCCTAGATGATGGGTTGATAGGTGCAGTGAACCACCATGGCACATGTATACCTGTAAAACAAACCTGCACATTCTGAACGTGTATCCCAGAACTTAAAAAAAAAAAAAAAAAAATTGTCTCTTCTATGGGTTTCAAAAGCCTACATTTGAAACTAGGACACCATAGTATCAAATTGTGTTCTCCATGCTCTGCTGCGTATTTCTTTTTTTGATGGGATGTCTCTGACTGAATTGGTAATGGGAAGGTGTGTGGAGGGGACAAGTAAATAGTGTGGACTAAGGAACCTTGCTTAGTCTCTCCTAGAGGTATTCCACTGCAGCTCCACTGCTATCTTCACAGATAAGTGAGAATTGCATATGCTTTGAGAAATGGGAAGTCCAGGGTAAATGCTTTTATTTTAGGTTAATAAAATCTAATGCTCAAAAGAGCTTTTACTGAGGAGAGAAAGAAAGGCATAATCAAGGAAGCTGCAGTGTCACTACTACCTTTATTTCATCCTAAAGACCTCTCTTTGTCTTCTGGAGTTTTCTCCAGATATCAGTTTTAGAAAAGCCATATTATCATTTCCTAATTAACTTTCCTAATATATACATATATATATATATATATGTATATTTATATTTTAGACAAGAGTGAAATATATATTTTAGATAAGAGACTCCATCTCAAAAAACCCCATATATATACATATGTATTATATATGTTATATATTTATCTTATATGTAACTATATTATATATAAAATATATATCTATAACATATATAAATGTTTTACATACGTTAGATATATTTACATTTATATATATATATATATATATATATTTTTTTTTTTTTTTTTCTGAGATGGAGTTTTACTCTTGTCACCCAGCCGGGAGTGCGATGGCGTGATCTTGGCTCACTGCAACTGTCTGCTTTCTGGGTTCAAGTGATTCTCCTGCCTCGGCCTCCCAAATAGCTGAGATTACAGGCTTGTGCAACCATGCCTGGCTAATTTTTTTGTACTATCAGTAGAGATGGAGTTTCACCATGTTGGCCAGGCTAGTCTCGATCTTCTGACCTCAGGTGATCCACTCGTCTTGGCCTTCCAAAGTGCAGGGATTATATGCATGAGCCACCATGCCTGACCTATTTTAATTTATTTTTTTTGAGACAGGGTTTTGCTCTGTTGCCCAGGCTGGAGTGCAGTGGTGTGATTTTGGCTCACTGCAATGTCTGCCTCCCAGACTCCAGCCATCCTCCCACCTCAGCCTCCTGAGGAGCTGGGACTACAGTTGTGTACCACCACACCCATCTAATTGTTATATTTTTAGTAGAGTTGGGGTTTCGCCATGTTAGCCAGGCTGGTCTTGAACTCCTGGCCTCAAGTGATTCACCTGCCTCAGCCCCTCAAAGTGCTGGGATTACAAGTGTGAGCCACCATGCCCAGCCTTTGAAATATTATTATAGGAAAAAAAGAGGAGATGTACTTTATGTAGAAGAGAACTTTAATTTATGCTGTGACAGTACCTAAAAGATAATCCTTTATTCATGCCTAAGATGAAACTGAGAGGTAAAATTGGATAACTTATACTGTTGCTTTAAAAATTTTTTTAACATATATATAGGTTTTTTTGTATTTATCTCATTTTAGCCTATATAAGTTATATCTTATACAAATCTAGATTTCAGAGAACTATATGCAAAGAAACAGTGCAATAGAATTATTTTAAAGCCATCATTATTGTTAGAAAGCATAATACCTTTAAATTACTTTAAAAAATAAGGTATGTAGGCATTTCTGTGATCACATTAGAAATACGGTGTCTTCTGCCCAGTTTAGGATAGAAATTTTCCTTTTCTTCCCCTTCTTTATACTACTCAGATTTCCGTATTTGGTAGAACAAACTATAAGAGAAAATATTTAAAATATCACCTACTCAAGTAAATGTTTAAATATTTGAAAATTTTCTGGTCTTCAGAGATTTTGATTGCCGAATCGTTCTACAAATTAAGAGTAGTTTCCACAGAGTAATTATTTGAAAGTCACTCAAAGCAAGACACATGCCTAATGTAAATGTTTATTACACGTACTTTTTTCTACCTCATAAAAATGAGAACAGTCTGTACTTTTCTACTTCATCACTCATAAGTCTATTGGAGAAATGTATATTTTGTTTGCTTATTATCTTCATGCTGCCAATAGCCTAGAAATTCTTTAAATGGGGCTAACAAAGCATTATGGATACATGCTAAGTGGTATAGAAATTTCGCTTTTTATTTTTTGCATAAAGAGTAATAAGATCAGTATTCCATGTTTCTTCAGGTCTACCCAGAGAAGAACAATGTAAGGGGGAAAATGAAGTTCGCAAAATATTTCACAGTAGACTTTTTCTGAAAGTAACTTCAGACTTAGAGAAGTTTGAAAATAGTACAAAGACTCCCATATACCCATCACCCCAATTCTTGAAATGTTAATATTTTACCACATTTGTTCATTATGTCTCTATTCTCCAAGTGTCATATATGCCATTATATACATACTGTATAATACGTCACATTTTATATAGATATAAGGCATGTATACACCATATATTTTTTTCTGAGCCATGTAGAGAGTAAAATGCAGACGTAACATGCTTTTACTCCTAAATACTTCAGTGCGTATTCCCTCAAGAAAGGGCATTTATTCTATATAGCTATTGTACACGTCTACACTTCAAAATCAAAACATTTACATTGATACCATACTATGACACGATCTGCAGACCCTTTTCTAATATGCCAGTTGTCCCACTATGTCCTTTAGTACAAAAAAAAGATTTTTTTCCTGGTCTAAGAGCTAATCTTTGAGCACATGTTACCTTTATTTGTCATTTCTTTTTTAATCTAGAACAGTTCCTTGGTCATTCTTTATTTTATAGCCCTGACATTTTTGAAGAATACAATCCATTTATTTTTCAGAATTTCCCTTAGTTTGGGTGTATCTGGTTTTTCCTTATAAGATTCATTTTATGCATTTTTGGCCAGAATACCACAGAAGTACTCTGTATCTTACCAGAAAGCCATAAGAGGCTTTTGATTCTTCCCTGCAAATGCATTTTCTAAACAGTCAGTTTTAATATTATATGGAAAGCACAGTCAGAGAATCTCACATATGTCAAGATATTATAAATGTCTCTCTAGTTATATTTATTCTCTAATTGCTTTTTCTCAAGAAAATGGCCTTTCAGGGAGCTTTTACAAAGTGGAAGTTACTACATAAAATTAGGATAGGGAGTGGGGAAGAGCTTTATTAAAGCTTTAAGTTTAAGCTTTTGAGTATGTGTTGTATGTATGTAAATGAACATGGGGATCACAATGCAGAGATTGAGTGTTTAAACCCTTGGCTAAGAATGGTATAAATTATTTATTCTCGGAGTACTTCTGCTAAAACACTGAAATCAGTGTACTATTCTCCTTTTCCAAGTTTTACACCTTTCCAAGGCACACGTTTTTTTTTTTTTTTTTTTTTTTGAGACAGAGTTTTGCTGTCACTCAGGCTGGAGAGTGTTGGCGCAATCACAGGTTCACTTCAGCCTCTACTTCCCAGTCTCCAGCAATCCTCCCACTTCAGCCTCCTGAGTAACTGGGATTACAGGTGCATACCACCATGCTCAGCTGGTTTTTGTAGAGATAGGGTTTCGCCATGTTTCCAAGGCTGGTCTCTAACTCCTGAGATCAATCAATCCATCCTCCTCAGCCTACCAAAATGCTGGGATTACAGGCATGAGCCACCACTCCCAGCTTCCAAGGCAGACCCTTAAATGTAATAAACAGGAGATAAGCAAGAACTCTGTTGGACCTGGTAAAAGCAAACAAACATATATTAGTACTATTGTTTAAAATATTAGCCCCTTTTATATTCATGTCTTTTTCTTACTGCCTCTTAGAATTATCAAAAAAAGCCACTCTATTTGGCTTATATCTCAGCAGTAAAAAGATTAGTCAACAGTATTGGCATCGTGGTTCTTTGTACATTCCTCCCTTATCCCACCCTCAAATTGATTTCAAATGGTCTCTTTCACTAGTCTAAGAATGTTTATAGTAATTATGAAAAGTTCAGATTCTGGCTTTAACATATTTAATTGTTTCTTTATCCATAAACAAAAGAGAATGAGTTCATTTAAACTAGAAAGACTGCAAGAGTAGTCTGGGAATTTTGCTCCATTCTTTAAAAGTCTTCTAATAAAATAAACATGTCTTGTGTTTTGTTTTTACAATGTTTTTTTAAACATTAGTATAGAGTGCCACTCCCTATATTCTTTATCAAATAATTAGTTACATTTTCAATAATAACCTCTAGGTAATTTTTGGCATTAAAATCTACGTTACAAAATAATTTGAGGATTTAATTTATAATCACCTATTTGAAATTATGAGGTTTTCACAGTTTATAGTGCCTTGGGAAAAATTTAAATGTTTCTTTGCTTATATATCTTTATTATAAGCTGTAGCATATATCATATAGTTGTCAAGGTTGCTGATAGATACTTAATATTTAAAGGCGACTTGTCTAAAGTTACTCAGCTGCCCAGGACTAGAACCTGGGCCTTTTGATAACAGTTTGTTGCTCTATTTACTTAAATGATGATTGGATTCATTAGAATTTCTCTATTTTCATAGCTGGATCCATGGTCCTATGAAAATATTGTGTGTGTGCTTATACGTATATATATATACCTGTAAGTACAAAGTAGAAAATGAAAGTTCATTTTCTGCTTCTGTCAATTCTAGTCCCCAGAGATTACCTTTGTTAATATACTGTCTCATCTTTGGTCACACTGTTTTCTCTGTATTCATAAGCATACCTGTGAAGCATAATTTTTAAACCAAAATAAATTTGCACAGTAATTTGCATATTAAAATGCTGATCTACACCTGGCCCCTTTTTAAAAACTACGATATATTGTAGCCAAATTTTTATATCAGTATATATTGATCAACCTTACTCTTTTTTAACTACTGCATTATATTCCATTGCATAAATATACATAATTTAATTGAAGACATTTCCACTGGTTTGAATTTTTCAGTATTACAAGTAATGGTTCAATGAAATATTTAAGGTTTTGTGCACTTGTGGAATTAATTCCTAGAAGTACAACCCTTATATTTTGATAGATATTTCCAAATTGCCTCCCAAAATGCTTGTATCTCTCTACTTCCACTGTCAAGTCTAATAATTTTCACTTGGATTATCATATTTCTTATTCAGCCTATTTTTTACACTCTTAACTCTTTTTCTTTTATTTATTTCTTTCCTTTTTTTTTTTTTTTTTTTTAGACAGCCTCTTGCTCTGTGGCCCAGGTTGAAATGCAGTGGCGTTATCACTTCTCACTGCAGCCTCGACCAACCAACCTGGGCTCCAGCAATTCTCCCAACTTAGCCTACTGAGTAGCTGGGACTACAGGTGCATACCACCACACCCAGCTTTTCTTTTCTTTTTTTTTTTTTTTGTATTTTTAGTTGAGATGGTGTTTTGCCATGTTGCCCAAGCTGGTCTCAAATTCCTGAGCTCAGGCAGTTCACCCATCTCGGCCTCCTAAAATGCTGGATTACAGGCATGAGCCATTGCACCTGGCCCAAAAACTCTTTTTCTAACAGTAATATAAATTGTCTTTAACAGACTATACTCATATCGTATGTTTCTTCTTTCAGAAATAAGTGTTAAGTGTGTCTAACATGAAATATATAACTATAATTCTCATTGTGAAACCATAGCCTAATTTATTTCAAATTACAATTTAAAATTCATATTTTTTAGGAAATTTTCTTAGATTAAACCCACCTAGTTCTAGGTACTACAGTCCCAAGATTTCTTTCTTTTTAATAAATTAAATATAGGTAACATGAAATTTTAGTCAAAGTATATTGGAACCTGGGAACTTCAATATTTGAACTTTGTTTTGAAATATAATTTGTTATATTATAAAAATATTACATATTGCACTGGGAAGTCAGGGACTTTTTAAAAAAATTATCTTTGTATCTCCTACACTGTATAGAAAAGTGTTATTTATATAAAAAATTATTAATAGAAGTCTTCAGCTGTAAAGTCTGCTGTACAGACTTTAGATCAGTGATTGGCAAACTATGAGCCACGTGCCAAATCCTGTCCTTCACCTGTTTTGTAATTAAAGTTTTATTGGAACACATTCAGACTCATTCATGTACATATTGTCTATGATTTCTTCTCTGCTACTACGGCAGAATTGAGTTGTTATAATTGTGTGGCATCAAAAGCCTATAATATTTACTCTTTGGCTCTTTGCCAACCCATTTTAGATTATAAGCACTTTGGTATTAATATGTTGTTTTCTTTCTATTGCTCATAGTAAGATGTTCTGCCCACATTGTGCATAATTTATGAATTTATTCAAGGATTTATGCAAGTGTAGCTGCAAGGAAAAAAACCTGGACATGACCTTGCTAGGTTGAAGAGCATCTGTGTATATTAAATTTTGTTAGCTATCAGCTTCCCAAAGGGATTATTCCAGTTCATACTTAAACTATGAATTTTGTGATAGGGCCTCTTTCTTCATAGCTTTGCTAACTTAGTGCATTCACACACTTTATCTTTACTAATCAGATAGAGGAAAATGATATTGTGAATTTGGTTTACATTTTTTTTTTTTTAAGATAGCATTTCACTCTTGTCGCCCAGGCTGGAGTGCAATGGTGCGATCTCAGCTCACCTCAACCTCCGCCTCCCAGATTCAAGCAATTCTCCTGCCTTAGCCTCCAAAATAGCTGGGATTACAGTCGCCTGCCACCATGCCTGGCCAATTTTTTTGTAATTTTAGTAGAGACAGGGTTTCACCACGTTGGCTGTGCTGGTCTCGAACTCCTGACCCCAGGTAATCCACCGGCCTCAGTCTCCCAAGTGCTGGGATTATAGGCGTATGCCACCGCACCTGACCCTTTCATTTCATGTGTTAGATTGAGCTTATTTTCATATTTAAAAGCCACTGTATTTCTTTTTCTTGAGCTATCTTTTAATGTCCTTCCTGATACATTTCTCAAGTCTGTGATACTCATATAAGATATACAGTGAACATGTGTCAAAGACATATTTGACTATAATGAGGGAACCAGCCTGATGACAAGGCTGATTCAGAGGAGGATGTGTGAGACTGAAGTGTATATCATCAGTGAAAGAAAGCAAATTCTTACAGGGTAAAAACAAAATCACAACTCGAAGAGTTATTTTTTCTACTGGACAGAATTCATTTGCGTTTTACCAGATAAAAATTACTGTTTTCAATTTATCTTTTACAAGTCATTTTCTAATTTCACAGAGAAATATTCAGCATTCTCCAGAGCATCAGGTGACTATTATGCAGGCTAATTGTTGATACTTGGGTTTGACGTTTGAAGGACATGGCATAATCTTTTGGCCTTATTTTCAAGTTCTGGATAGTTTTTCTTAATGTTTTTCTCTAATTGAAATGATTTCAAGTGATATTATTTCTGTATGACTTAATAATGAACCTCTAAGAAGGTCACATAGCTCACTATTGTCTCTTCTAAAACACACTCATCTTTCCTTTTTTCCTCTGTAGGAACTCATTATACAATGAAAAATGGAGGCAGCATTAACAGTTCTACACATTTACTGGATCTTTTGGATAAACCAGTTCCAGGTGTTGGTACATATCATGATTTCCGTGCTATCGACTGGGTGAGAGAAAAATGTAAAGACAGAGAAAGACCATAGATGGGTAAGTGTTTTTAGTAACTTCTAAAAATATACTGCATAATTAGGTCATTTAACAATATATTTCTCCCAGTGATCTCAGGCTGCCAAAATATTTTTATATTTAATATAAATAAATGTCTACATTTCATATGTGGTACATATTTTTTTCTTTTTCTATGTTTAATTTTTTTAGTTTACTTATACCCCGTTATCTTTCCAGAAAGGATTTCAGGTAGCTAAAAAACAAGGAAATATAAGAAGTCAAAATAAGAAGGAAAGGGAAAAATACAGCACAGGAGTTGGAGGGAAGAACAGGCCAAGTTCAGAATATGGAGATCAGCGTGATTTTTGGCTTAGAGTAGCACAGCAGTTCAAAGGAGAAAAAGGAAGCTCATTGTGTAACTCTTACCTATTGAAAAATAGGAAATCTACTGGGGGCAGATAGTTTTGAGGGATTTTGCTGTTTTCTTTTATCCCCTTCCCAGTATTTGATTCTGAGATATTTCTCAACGTGGATCCCAAATAAAACATATTGAGTGTTGTAATGATTCTCTAAGTGTTTTTTTTTTAAATGGCTTTAACATATAAAAGTACAGTTTATGGATCCTTTTTGTTTGTGGTCGTGACTTACTGATAATGAAATCCAAAATACATTTTATTATTTATTTCTTGAGACAGAGCCTCACTCTTTTGCCCAATCTGGAGTACAGTGGGGTGATCTTGGCTCACTGCAAACTCTGCCTACCCGGTTCAAGCGATCCTTCTGCCTCGGGCTCCTAAGTAGCTGAGACTACAGACATGCTCCACCATGCCTGGCTAGTTTTTATACAAAATATGTTTGTTTAGAAAACCAAAATATATATTTTTTGAGACAGTCTCATTCTGTCACCCAGGTTGGAGTGCAATGGTGCAATCTTGGCTCACTTCAACCTCTGCCTCTCAGGTTCAAGTGATACTTGCACTCAGCCTCCCGAGTAACAGGAATGACAGGTGTGTGCCATCATGCCAAGCTAATTTTTGTATTTTTAGTAAAGAGGCAGTTTTGCCATGTTGGCCAGGCTAGACTCGAACTCCTGGCCTCAAGTGATTCACTGATCTCAGCCTTCCAAAGTAGAAAATCTTATTGAAAAATAAAATTCCAAATCTCAAAAGGCCCTATATAATTTTGGTGTTGGAAATTTACTTGTCAATGAAAATGGCTATTTACACAAATTAATTATAAGCTTCCATATTAATGTATATGTGTGTGAAACCTAAAATTGAAATTACATTATATTGTTTATGAAAGGTACAGCTTCTGAGATTTATCAGATGACATACTTTTAGGGCATGTCTAAAATTAAAATACAGTACATAAAATCAGTATTTTAATCCAGTGATTCTTAAGCTTTTTGGCCTCAGGTTCCCTTTAAACTCTTAAACAATATTGAAGACCCCCAAGGAGCCTTTGTTTACATGTTTTTTATCAGCAGATATTTACCATATTAGACATTAAAACTGAGGATTTTTTTTTTTAGAAAACGAATTCATTTTAAAATAACAGTAACAAATCCATTATATGTTAACATAAGTAACATTATTACAAAAATATATTTTCAAAAAAAATTTAGAGAATGACATCATGCTACATTTGTTAAAAATCTCATTGTCTGGCTTAATAAAACACTGCTGGATTCTCATATCTGCTTTTGCATTTAATATGTTATATGTTGGTTTTATGGAAGTATATGAAGAAAATCCAACCTCACACAGATAATATAGTTGGAAAAGCTATGAGTATTTTAATAGTCTTTTAAGATTATTGCAAATATTCTTCTTTGATACCACACTAAAGTGACAATTGTTAGTTTATTAAAGATTAGTTGTAAGGTGTACTTTGAAACTGCATTAGTGAATTTTGTCTTCTGTTACATTAATATCCATGAATTTTGAACCTTGAACTTTGAATACATGATTTTGTAACATTATGCAATGATCATTTGGAAAAATATTGATTCACTGATTTGTGTGGCTCTTTTAAATGTTGATACTTTTATTGTATACTATAATATTTTAAAAATCGCATTTGTTAATTTTACTTTTGATCTCTTCAGAGAAATATCTAAGTATTGGGAACCTATCATCCTCACAGTGATACAAGTTTCCTAAAATTCTAATTTTTACTGGAGAGCTCAAATTCTATCATTGGAAACAAACACACATTTGTTTTACTTAAAGATGACAGGATTACTTGGTTTCATTATTGAGAAAATGCCTGTGAAATTCCCAAGTTTGAAAAACCGTAATTTGGCGTCATTCTTTCAAGTAAAAATGGTATTCCATGTAAGCATCTAGTTTATTTTGCAACTCAAATAAATTACACAAGTGCTTTTCTTTAGGATATAACCTCATACTTCCATATGCAGCAGACGTGGGTAGTTATGCATAGTTCTTTATGCATAGTTCTTATTTCATTACCCAAAATGTTAAAAAGACTCAGTGATTGAGGCACAGCAGTTTTTACTGCTTCATCAAAGATGCTCTTATTTGAATCTGGCATTTTATTTATTTATTTGATTTTACTGGGAAGCATGGCAGTCAAGAATGTAATGACTGCCAGTACATTTGAGTGCCACTGCCTGATTTTTGCTAAGGAGCCAGCAGTTTTGCCATTGGTTTTGCGTTTTCAGTAAAAATGTCAACACAGTGAAAAAGGCACAGAATGTCTTATATTATTTTGTAAACAGTTTTATCTTGCAGAGTCCTTGAAAAGGTCTCGGGGTTCCTCCAAGGTGTCTGTAAATCATACTCTGAAAATCACTATTTTAATCCAACCTGCCTAGATCAGACACACTATAAATCCGGTGTCTTGTATGATCATTAGGTAAATAGAATTGTACTTAGAAGTATACATTCAGAGACATTAACAGGATTCAGGTTGGGATTTAAGTGTTTTTAAAGTGTGGTACCTGGGGAGTATCCATGACACTGTGTTCATAAACTTTTAGAGAAAACTGAGACCAAAGGGAACCAAAACAGGCTGGTCATAGTGGCTCCTGCCTGTGATCCCAGGGCTTTGGAAGGCTGAGGCAGAGAATCGCTGGATCCCAGGAATTTGAGACCAATGTGGGCAAATACGGAGACTCTATCTCTACACAACACAACAAAAATTAGCTGGGTATAGTGTCTCGTGCCTGTAGTTCCAGCTACTTTGGAAGCTGAAGTGGGAGGATCTCTTGAGCCTGGGAGTTTAAGGTTACAGTGAGTTATGATTGCATCACTGCCCTTCAACCTGAGTGACAGAGAAAGACCCTGTCACCCTTCAAAACAAAAAAACAGTTTTTCTCCGAGTATGTTAATGGTTAGTCTACAGTCCTTGAAAACACTGCAAATGGTATAGCAATATATGAAGTAGCCAATATGTGTCCTAGATAATTTTATCAATCATCTCTCTTCCTAGACCAATTAAAAAATAGTTTTCGATATTTTGATCCGTGCTGATAAATAAGCAAAGTTTTTTAAAGCTGGAAAGTTCCACACATTTATATTCTACTGTTCTTAAAACATTCTTTATTCTTTTTTTTTTTTTAAGCAGAATCTCCCTCTGTTGCCCAGGCTGAAGTGCAGCGGTGTGATCTCCATTCACTGCAACCTCCGCCTTCCAGGCTCAAGCAATTCTCATGCTTCAGCCTCCCAAGTAGCTAGGATTACAGGCATGCACCGCCATGCCTGGCTAATTTTGATAGTTTTAGTAGAGATGGGGTTTTGCCATGTTGACCAGGCTGGTCTCAAACTCTTGGCCTCAAGTGATCCGCCTGTCTCGGCCTCCCAAAGTGCTAGGATTATAGGTGGGAGCCACTGTGCCTGGCCTACATTAAGTTTTAAAGTCTTTCTATGTCAGTGCATATGCCCAACCTAATTATTATGTTTTTCTGTGAACTTTTTTGTTATACTGGTAGTCTTCCTACCCCAGATTCTTTTGAAGCAAATTGATATCCTGTAATGTCAAATATTACTATTTTGGTATTTTACAAAATGGTTGCAGTTTAATTGTTGTTCCTTTTTTACTTATTAGCTTCCCTATTTCTACAGATAGTTTACCCCGCATCAACCATTTGGATTCCCTGAAGTACAGATGGTACAGGAAAGGGAGAAATCTTGAAATACTAGGTTTCTTAGCATCCTCAAAGTTGACCAGTGAGATTTTTTTTGCTTGTTTGGTTGTTGTTTGTTTCTGTGTCTTCGTGGACTCGTAGATTTAATTATATTTGTGTTGTGTAGATTTAAGTATATTTGTGTTTTAACAATCACAGTTATCCTTATTGATGTTCATGTTATTCATTTTAGATTAGTGGGAGCTTATTTAGTTTGCTATCTGTGTCCTTTGTCATGTCCTTAAATAATCCTAATCCTAGTCCTAATTCATCGTAGACATTTACTGCAGCAAAGCTGGAATCAGCCATTTTTCCAAGAAGCTCTAATTCCACTGAAGAAAAATATAATATAGATACAATCTGGGCACTAGGTGGTACTTATTACTTCTGGGCTGGCTATTGTTTCTAGCCTCCTAAGTTTATATGACTCTTCTAATTTAAATTCATAACTATAGAGCTAAACCTCTAGTTCTGAAACCTGCATTTCCTTTAAGTCATGTCAAAAATCTGAATATCACAAACATAGTCATTTCATTTATCCCACAGTATACACATACTACACTGTCAAAATAACAGTACCAACACCATCACCAATAATATGCCTACTGAAAAATTTTAGGTAATCTGCTTCCAGCTTCCCAGGTAGCTTGGACTGCAGGTGCACACCACCATGCCTGGCTATTTATTTATTTATTTATTTATTAAAGAGACTGGGTCTTGCTGTGTTACCCAGGCTGGTCTGAAACTCCTGACCTCAAACAATCCTCCTGCCTTTGCCTTACAAAGTGCAGACATTACAGGCGTGAGCCACTGTGTCTGGCCTGTCCTTTATTTATTCCACCACAGTTATACATACAAATTACTTTGTTGTGAAGTCTCTTGGGATAGTTTCTTCTGTGTCATTATGTGCACCAATTAGGTGCACCTTTGATTCATTTAATTTTACTTCAATTTTTAAGGTTTGCTTTTTAGATTTAGTTTTCTTTATAGATATATGAAATATTTCCATGGCTCTAAGGTTAAATGTACAAAACAGGGATGTTCAAAGAAGTCTAGTTTCTATCTTTATCCCATCCAACCTATTGTCTTCTTCCTCTTATAAGTAATAATTTATACTTTTAACTTTATGGTTTATCTTCTGATTTTTAAAAATATAAGCATATATATTTATATTCCTGTCTTTTATCATACTTTTAGCCATCTTGCTTTTTTCCTGCATAACACTATATCTATCTCATTCTTTCTTAATCGCTGCAGAATTTTCATTACATAGGTATACTGCAGTTTATTTATATGATGCTATATTGATGAACATTTAAATGATTTCCAGATTTTTGTTAGGAACAGTGATTGAATTCTCTATACATATACCTTTTTACTTGGTACACTATCAAGCAACTGCTTAAGTGACCTGACTGTGGTGCTGTGTAAGGAATTGTATAAAGAAAACAGCAGTGACTCAGTCGGAAAATAACTCAATGTTATTATGCTTTCTTACACATTACATTTGTTTTTATTGAGGAAAAGCAACATGGAGTTTAGTGATTATTTTTGAAAGAAATAACCTATTTTTAATTCTAAAGAATGGCCAATATCTGTATTTGGTTGCTTATAGGGTAGAAGGAGTAAAATTGCCTCATTCAACTTAGAACTTACTGAGTCATTTTAATGGAGCATTGTGACTTCAAATAGATCCAGTGCTTGAAATAGACTGGGTCATTGAATTCCAGCTGCAACCCTCCTTCAGAACAGTTAAGCACTGAAGTCCTGGGCTGAGAATATGGCTTTTTAAAGCAAGAATCCTAGTAGAACAGAAGAGGTACGGACTAGTTAGGGATAGGTTTAGAAGTACATTCTTAGTTAGAGAGGTGAGACTTACCTTTTTGTGTCTTAGTAGAGTGAGATCTGGATCAAGTCTATTACTCTCTTGTTAATCTCCTAACTTCCTACACTATATTCAGTAGAGGACACTTTTGCCTTACGCAGTAAAGAAATAGCCTCTGGAGTCTACCAATGGGATTGGAGCTCTCCAAACCTACCTATTAAAAGGGCTATAAGTTTTGGGGGGGATCTCTTTGTCCACATGATTATTCTGTAACACATTGTATTTATGGGTATGGCATTATTATACACAGATCCTATCTTTTAAAAAACATTATAATCCACTTAACTGCAGACCAGAGAATGACAGACAATTCAAACCATATTGTCTTACAAAGACATAAATAAAAGATAGTTATGTGTACCAATTGAAGTTCAAATTTGATTCAATTTAAAACAATGTAGGTCAGATTTTACGTAGTTGGTGGACCCTTTGCACTCATCTCAAGGTGCTTATTAAAATGCAGATCTTGGCTGGGCACGGTGGCTCAGACCTGTAATCCCAGCACTTTGGAGGCCAAGGTGGGTAGATCACTTGAGCTCAGAAGTTCAAGACCAGCCTGGCCAACATAGCAAGGCCCTATCTCATTTATTAAAAGAAAAACTTTCTAATAAAAAATAAAATGCAGATCTTGGATAAAGACTTGTCATCTGGTTTACAGGTGTAATAAATGTCTATAATGTAGTGGTTTTGCCCCAAACTTACCTTTTCCATTATTTAGTTCAGAAACTACTGTTCCATGTATGGTAAATGAGAAAAATTACTAAATTCTAGAATTGTGGCTTCTACTCATAGTTTGAAAAAGGAAGCATAAACGTTTCTAATTTCAGATCAACAGCAAAAAGAAAGAATCAGCATGGGAAACGACAAAAAGTTTGTATGACGTGTGGTCAGGATGGCTAGTAGTAACACTAACAGGATTGGCATCAGGTAAATAAAATTTTTCAAGCAATCCTTTTTTAATTAACAGAAGTATAAATCGTTCTTCCCTCGTTCCCTCAATTTTTTTTCAAGTACTGTTGGATTTTAAAAAGCATTTGTTTCTCTTCTTCTAAAAATCTTCTTAAATATAAGACTAGGAAGCAGGTGGCTTCCAAGTCTAGTCTTGGCTCTGTCACTTTAAGTGTTTATCCAGCTTGGCTGATCTTTCTGGGCTCTGTTTCTATATGTAAAATAAGTGGTTTGGATCACATGATAAATAAAGTATCTTTTGATATTAGCATAATAAATAGCCAATATGTATTGAGTGCTTCCTGTATGTTGTACACCGTTCTAAAAACTTTACATGTGTTTACACCTCACGGCAATCCTATGGCATCAGTGCTGTCATTATCACCAGTCTTCAGAGAGGGGACTGAAGCAGAAGAAAAGTAAGTTAGTCTGATTAAGGTCATACAGCTTAGTAAGTGGCTAAGCCAGGATTTGAATTAAAGCTGTCTAGCTCAAGACCCTATCCCCTTCATCACCCTGCCTATACAGCATGGCCACAAAGTCCCAATGTATGAGATTTTAAGAAATAGCTGTTGAGGACCTGAAAACAAATATTAAGCTCTGTTATAATCACTTTCAGCTTCCATGATGGAGGATTATGCTCAGAAGACCACAAAATTAAAATTTTTGTAGAGAATAGAGGGAAGTACTGATAATTGTAATTGGTATGCATAATAATTTTATGGCCTCTGTGTATGTAATCCACTGATCTTTTTATATGATAAGGACCCAGATTTGACCATAAATTTATGTATTTTTTATATTCTCACAGTAAAATCTTGATACATGGTTTTCTATAATTTAAGAAAAAACTATAAATATGAATCCTATGAGTTTTGATAATTATTTCTAATGGACATTAAATTTTAATGAGATTGATATCATTTATAAGTCTGTTAATCAAGTTATGATTTGAAAAGTAGGTTTCAGAACCTCCTGCCAAGTAGTTGTCTTTTGAAGATATTTCAGTATCTTTTAACACTGTTTTTTGAATCACAATTAATTTGTATGATGAAGCTTTTTAAAATTCCAAAGATATAAATTTTGTAAAAAATAACTCTCTTCAGTTTTAAAATATAATATATGTTTATAACTAAAATGTGAAAATCTTAACTTTACATGTAGTTCTTAAATTACCCTTTATTTAGGAGTCTCCTGCTTTCCACTTGCCTTTTAACTAGATTGTTCTCAACTCCCAAAAAGTTGACTTATTTTTTGACCATCTCCAGCATATTTTTACAGGGCGTTGACCGGATTAATAGATATTGCTGCCAATTGGATGACTGGCCTAAGGGTGAGCATTTGCCTTAGTGCATTGTGGTACAACCTCAAACAGTGCTGTTGGGGACCTAATGAAACAACATTTGAAGAGAGGGATAAATATCCACAGTGGAAAACATGGGCAGAATTAATCACAGGTCACTTGGAGGTGAGTCTTGCTTTGTCTCAAGATGAATTAATAACTGATATAGTAAAATGTTTCCAATTCATTTAATTATAGAATTAATCACATATTAGATGATTGTATCCACATTAAATGGATCCACCCTCAACACATTGCAGCAAGAAAGAATTAAGTGCAGTATTGTTTAAAAACTGAAGCTTTTGTATTAGTTAACTGTGTAGTCATATAACAAATTCACTGGATTGTGATGCAAATATATTTAAGCTGTAGTAGAAAAGAAGTGATAGTTATGGCAGTAGGAGCTAGGTAAAGTTACTAAGAAATCAAGTTATTAAAACTAAATATTACCAAGATTGGGAAGTTAAAATCATGAAAATATGATTATCAGATAATTTAGTAAAATCAACCTTCTAAGTAGAGAAACATTGAAAAAAATCAGAGATTTTTATTAGTGGCATAACAGCATTTAAATAATTCATGTACTGTGATCTACAAAGAACTTTCTAGAACTTAGGGTGTTATATATGTATTTTTTACATGATGACATATGGATGTATTTTTTAAACTTTGTTTTAGCTGAACTTTAGAGCCAAAAAGTTGCAGTAAGATGAGGAGTATGCTGTTTCTCACCTGGCTTAGTTGAACTGAGTTTAATTTAATGATCTGGAAATTTGCAGCAGAATGAAATCTGAGTGCTGATGCAATTTGTTTCCACCTCTGTTTCCAAAAAATGGTCTGTAGGCAGAGGTTGAAGTATAGCTGAGTTGTCTTGGTAACAAGACTTTAGGGGTTAGGAAAAAGATTAAATGGCTTCAAGGCTCCTTGGTATATAGAGGCATTAATTTTTGGATTCTACTTAAATATTTTGTTCATATAAAGCTTTTATTATTGTGGAAATAAACTAGGAGACTTTTACACATTTTACTGAAGTTTCTTTTCTTTCTTTTCTTTTTTTTTTTTTTTTTTGAGAAGGAGTATCACACTGTTATCAAGGCTGGAGTTCAGTAGCACAGTCTCGGCTCACTGTAACCTCTGCCTCCGGGTTCAAGCAATTCTTCTGCCTCAGCCTCCCAAATAGCTGGTATTACAGGTGTGTGCCACCATGCTGGGCTAATTTTTGTATTTTTAGTAGCGATGGAGTTTTACCATGTTGGCCAGGCTAGTTTGATCACCAGGTCAAACTCTTGACCTCAGGTGATCCACCTGCCTCCATCTTCCAAAATGCTGGGATTACAAGTGTGAGCCACCATGCCTGGCCATTTACTGAAGTTTCTTATGGCAAACATTTGCATTAGAGGTACAATGTAAATTAAAATTAATACTTTTGAATTATTTTCTTTTTAGGGTCCTGGTTCTTAAATCATGAACGCATAACGTACATCTTCTGGGCTTTCAGTTTTGCCTCTCTTGCAGTTTCCCTGGTAAAGGTATTTGCTCCATATGCCTGTGGCTCTGGAATTCCAGGGATAAGCCAAGTCATATTTAGTGTCATTAAACATTATTATGGTGCCTATCTTTTTACCTTTAGTGACAAAAAAGTAGGCTTTGTTGGAGGGAGGGGATGATTTGTTCCTAATATGAGAAAAGGTCATTGTGGCTGATTGTAGACATTGTTGAAAAATATTGTTCCCCATAGTCATTTAGTCTTTTACTATGGAGGTTGATTTTTTTTTCTCTCACCACTAATTGAACACATGACTAGGCAAATTTTCAGAAGATTTAGTTAAACATCAAGAGCCTGGAAAAAGTATCCTGTGACCTAACGTTCTTTGATGGATTAGTTGATATTTTGCTGTTATAACCCTGATTTTAATACATTCATTCTCTTTTTATAATTACTTTTTGATTAGATAAGTTAATTATTCTTGAATTTGGCCATTTTATGCTTTGAGAAAGTAGTTGATCACACTGGGTCAATAATACAAACTTTTGGGTTTTATTTTTCATCACAATAGAGTTACACGTAGATTGATTGAACTTGATTTGAACTTATTTCTTTTCTCTCTATTTTATTTTTCTGTACTTAAGTAAGTTACCAACTTTTTCCTAATGCATTTCTTTTTAAAATGGAATTGTAGTGATCTTTAAGGTTGTATTAAGAATATCATTCATAAAAAGCAATATCATGCAGTATATAACAGTTGTCATTCATCCTTCTTGATATATAAAACACGATTCCACATAATTACAGTACTCAGAGAAAACATAATATTCTTATTACTGACACAATGTCCAAAATATATTTAAAACATTGTGCTTATTTTTACAACAGAAATACTCAAATTTACCTTTTTCTTGGTTATGTAAGTATAATCCTTATAATTAAGATCTGTACTCATTTTAACGTGGTCTGATATTTTGATTTTGTTCCTGAGATACAGTTGCCCTCTCTCCTTTCTTGGGTAGAGAATTAGATTATGATATCAATTTATTATATATAGCATAATAGGTAAAGTTTTTGAAAAACGAACTAAATTTTTCTATAGGTTGCTAAAATTTGCAAAGTCGTTTTTGTGCGTAAAACAAGAAAATAACTTGGACTCGTTACATTCTCAGGCTTCTGAAAGGAAATTAAGCTGCCTTAATCTTTGCCTTGTAGATTAAAACTATTTTGAGTGGATTCATTATCAGAGGTTACTTGGGAAAATGGACTTTAATAGTTGAAACCATCACATTAGTCCTGGCTGTGGCATCAGGTTTGAGTTTAGGAAAAGAAGGTCCCCTGGTCCATGTTGTCTGTTGCTGCAGAAATATCTTTTCCTACCTCTTTCCAAAGTATAGCACAAGCAAAGCTAAACAAAGGAAGGTAAGTGTCTTTTGTAGTTAATTTGACTGAAAAAATCTCTATTATATAGAGTTTAAGTAAAGAACTTCTTAGTGTAAAAATAACAAATTCTGTACTCAGATTAAAACTTTTGAGATTAATTTGTGCTTGCTTTGCTTTTCCTGAATAATCTATAATACCTTTCTAGAATCCATTCCCAGTGTTGCTGAGTTAGTCATATATTATAGACAGCTGATGTCCATTGGGTTTTAGTTTCATTTCACAAAGATCTTTATTTGCAAATTAATTTTGATTATTTCTAATTTCACTTCTGGAATGTAACAATTGACCATTTGAAGAAATACTTTAGGTAGCCTTGGATATTTGCTGGATTAAAGTAATGAAAGAAATAGAGACTCTTGGCCAGGTGCAGTGGCTCATGCTTATAATCCCAGCACTTTAGGAGGCCAAGGTGGGCAGATGACCTGAGGTCAGGAGTTTGAGATCAGCCTGGCCAACATGGTGAAACCCCATCTCTACTAAAAATACAAAAATTAGCTGGGCATGGTGGTGGGCACCTGTAATCCCAGCTACTTGGGAGGCTGAGGCAGGAGAATCACTTTAACCCAGGAGGCAGAGGGTGCAGTGAGTGGAGACTGTGCCACTGTACTCCAGCCTTGTTGATGAGAAAGAAACTTCGTCTCAAAAAAAAAAAAAAAAAAAAGGAATACAGACTCTTAGAAAAATAATTACAAATAAAACTTTAGTGAAATTATATGTGTAGTTGGCTTCATACTGGTGGGAAGTAGACTATGACCAACTGGTAGACTGGGGAGTTAGAGAGAGGACATGGGAAGTGTGTCCTTGGATTTTTCTTTTCCTTTAATTTGATTGTAGAGGTGTTGGTTGGTGAGAATGTAACGTGAGAAGCCGTTGTGTGTGCTTTCAGAACGAGGCTCTCCAGATTGACAGTATTTTAGCAGTATTTCAGAGGGCATAGGGTACTGAAAATATAGGGCATCTTACTAGGTCTTCACTTCCCTGCATATCTTGCTAGGATTTGGCATAGAGTAATTACTTATGGTGGAGCAGTTAGCTCTAAAATTTGAAGAAATGATATCCTATTTAAAAATAACCCCCCATCCCAGTTACTTCCCTCCCCTCTTATTTGCACAAACATACATCTTGAAAACTTGTCTATATGAATTGCCTCCTCTTCTTTACACCCCAGTCACATTAGTATACCTGGCAAAAATGTTTTTGTTTTTAACTGAATAGTAAATGTATAACTGACATTTCAATTAAAGCACAGGAGAAAAAAACAAATCTTAATAGAAGAAATGAATACTTGCCATTTGCTTAGGGAGCAAGGAAAACATGCAAGTTAAATTCAGAAAAGCCATTTGGAAAATTCAAGTAACATAAATAGTTTTTATTTGGTATGTTTGAATTTCTAAGAAATCATGAAATAATTCATATCATCTTTCTAGGTGCTATCAGCTTCCTCAGCTGCCGGGATTTCTGTAGCTTTTGGTGCACCAATTGGAGGAGTTCTTTTTAGCCTGGAGGAGGTAGGTGAAAAGAATACAACCATTAAAATTATATGTAATTACCATTACAAATATATTTTAGCACACATTTCAGTTTTATAGGTGATGTAATAGGTAGAGACTTTGTTTTCAAATTAATTTTTCTAAAGCTGTTTTCCACTAATTCTTTCATAAAAAGTAAATGCTATTCATGTTCCATACCCAGAGGAAATTATTTCTTAAATTTATTATTTGTCTATAAATATTAGTAACTATTTAAAATCCAACTTTATTGACATATTTAAAAGTAAGAAGATGCAAATTTGACTTAATAGAGGATGTGTGAAACAATCTATCTTTATTGGCTTATTTCTGTATTTTTAGTAGAGATAAGGTTTTGGCCAGACTGTGTGTTTTTTATTTTTTTAGATGGAGTTTTGCTCTTGTTGCCCGAGGCTGGAGTGCAATGGTGCGATCTCAGCTCACTGAAACCTCCACCTCCCGGGATTAAGCGATTCTCCTGCTTCAGCCTACCAAGTAGTTTTTATTTAAAAATTTTTAATCAATTCCTACGTTGTGTCTTAAAGTTTTTCCCATGTGATTATTTCGTTGTTGTTTTCTTATTGGCGTTTAAGACTTTTCTTTTTACATAAAAATGTGACCAGGAATGTTTTTATTTTTATTTTTATTTTTAAATCCACTTTTTTGGACAAATACCAGTTGTTTATGTTAATGGGGTATAATGTAATGTGTCTATACACGTATACATTGTGGAATAATCAAATCAGAGTGATTAGCAAATCCCTCAAATACTATTTCCTTATCGTGAGAACATTTAAAATCCTCATTTTAGCTATTTTGAAATATATAATACATTATTATTAACTGTAGTCACCTTACTGTGCAACAGAACACTCTGTAACTTCATACCTGTTGACTAACGTCTTCCCTTTCCCTATTCCCCTTCCCCACCCCCAGCTTCTGGTAACCCCCATTTGCCTCCCTACGTCTTTGTTTTTTTTTTTTTTAACTTTTTAAAAATATATATATTTTTTATTTCATTTTAGGTTCTGGGGCATATGTAAAGAACATGCAGGGTTGTTGCATAGGTACATACATGGCAATGTGGTTTGCTGCCTCCATCCCCATCACCTATATCTGGCATTTCTCCCCATGTTCTCCTTCCCCAACTCCCGACCCCCCACTGTCTCTCCCCTATCCCCCCCCACCAACCGACCTCAGTGTGTGATGCTCCTGGCTCTCCTTGTCCCGTCAGGCTCTGGAGATGGCCGCTTGTGAATGCTTGGTTTTCAAAAGCAAATAAACAGAAACAAATCAGATCTGAGACCTTGCTTGCCTAAAGTAGATTTCCTAGAGGAAACTTCTGCATCTGACTTTAAATATTTTTTTAAATGAACTAGGATCTGCAAAAGGGGGATTTTGGTAGGTTCTCGGCTCCCCTGCCCTGGAACAGGACTCTGAGCACTGGGTTGTGGCTGCATAGGCTGGGGGATGGACCCCCTGCCCTGCTCTCACCCAGCCAGGGAGGGGTGCTTTGGGCTTCATGCAATACTTTGTTCTGGAGTCATGTGCAGTCACCTTCTGATTAGAAAAATGTGGACGAATTTCAGGCAAAGAACTTCCTCCATCTCATCATTATTCCTTGTTATGTTTGCTCTTTAGGGAGCATTGTCTAGCATAAGGTTATTATTCATAAAATCCCACAAACAAGCGTGCTTTACAGGACAACTTTAATAGGAACCTCACACCCATTTTAATTTATACTACGAATATGAATTGTAGCATAGTTTGCTTGTCATTCATTAATAATTAATTGTTTAATTTTTAGTTATTATGAGCTATTCCTATATATGTTTCTTGGTATGACACTAATATTCCATTGACATTAGCTGATTGCAAAATGCTTTTTAAAATAACTATAACTTTATAAAATAATCTACTTTTAAAAACCCCACATGTCACAGCATAAAAACTGAACATGTTGCCAATGTATTGACTCATTTTAGTTTTTTTTAATTTAATAGAATATGTTGAGTTTTTCTCATTGATTGACCTTTGGGGTGGCAAATTTAAAGATGGCCATGGAATTTCTTTTTTACCCAAAAGTACTTTTTTATTTTTAAATTTTCTGATCTTTCATACTTTCTATTTGTCTTTATACCCAAAATAAATTATCTTTCTACATATTTAAGATTGCAACTATGTCCATTGTATCCTTCCTCTCTCCCTTGCCTTGAGTTTATGTAGCGATATCTTAGCCATCTGTTTTATACCACCTTACCCATGCGTAGCAGAGTGCCAGAGTCTCAGCCCCCAGTCAAGGGTGGGCAGATTAATTGGTCCCATTCATATGTAGGGAGCCAGAGTTTTCTGTATGTAACATTTGCTGCTTGTCTACATCATCACATTTAGAAATTAGAAACTGAAAATGTATATTAATAAATTGGTACCTAGCAATAATAATATCACTGCCTACATCATTTGCTGAGCATTTAATGATAAGCCAGATATTTTTGACATATTATTTAATTCAGATATTGAAAAGTCTAGGAAATGAATGCTCAAATCATGAAGTAGAAAGTGTTGGTGCTGTTGTAACCCCGTTCTGTCTAACTGCAAATTGTTTAACCATTAAAAATTTTGCTTCTTGGTTGAATCACATGTATAGCATTGTCTGATCAGTTAGAATCTCTCTTCACAGGGAAATGCAAACATTTATTTTTCTGACTTCTTCCTCCACCTCCTCCTACTCTTCCTCTCCTTGTTTCTTCTTTCTTTTCTTCTTCTTCTTTTCTCCTTCTCCTTCTTCTTCCTCCCAGTGAATCCATATTAACCACTAGGAGCAGGGACGTAAGATCCAAAGGTGGGTAGAATAGTGTGGGCTCTGGGGCCTCACACGATGCGTGGGGTTATGTAAGACAGTTCAGAGTTCATGGTCAAGTTTAGGGGAGTTATTATATCCAAAGGACAGTCAGGGAAGTTCTTTTATTTTAAACTACAAAGTAGGGTAAAGAAAAATGATCCATCTGGTCTAATTTTTTTCTCTTTCAAGGGACTAATCATGACTTTTAACCTTCTGTGGTTCACATCCATCATTGTATCTCTTATTATATCCACCGTTACATTCTTGACAAGACATACACATTCCATCCTTTGTTAACTGTGTGTGGATGAAATTGTTCTTTGGGGAAAATTAAGTACACACGGGAAGGGTTTAAGGCTCGGCCCTAATGGTCACAGAGGTGAACAAGGTGGGCTGGCTTCCAGGTAGAAGGAAAAGATCTGCGAATTCCGGGGAATATGACCCCATTAGGACTCCTTGTGTTTCTTATTTAACTCTACTATCTGGTCTCTCAGTGCTCACATGAGGAACTACATAGTCATTGTGATGGCACTTCCATGATGGTCATCTGCCTTAAGCCATGTCATCGCAGAGGCTCCAGGCTCTCTGATCACTTGACCTGTTGAGGTTCAAAACAGCCCAGAAAGTTTTAGTCCTGTTAACCCTGGAGAGCAAGAAGCATGGAATCCTTTGGAATGGAAATCCTAAGGGCCCAGTTATTGAGTGCCACCACCCACGGTTCCCCAAGGACCTCATGGCGAGACTCAAATTCCCTGACCTGTATCTCAGTGTTGCGGATCCTTCCTGATCATGTGTAGATCAGGCCTTGTTTCATGGTGGGAAGAACTGTGCTAGATCTCAACCCAGAGAATTCAGTTTCAGTTATTATCTCCTTCCGACTAACTTGGGAGTTCTGAGCATATATTTCAGCCTCTCTGAGTATCAGTTTCTTTATTCATAAAATTCACATAAAGTTTGATTGATGACCAAAGGACATAACAGGTAAGAAAATGTTTTGTAACGTCTTTTAGTTCTACAGATTTTAAGGAGACTACGCTGGTCCTCTCACCCCAGAATTCCCTGGAGATATCACAGAATAAATAAGGGTGACAGTGTGAATACCGGTGTGGAGTTCCCCCATGACACTGCCACACAGGCTGAGCCTACCCCAAGTCTGGGAAGGAGGGAGGATAAGGCAGCGTGCAGGAATCTGGTCCACAGGAACTGGGAGCTCGTGGAACTGACTCAGGCAGAGCAGAATATCTCGCAGCCCACAGAGCTGACATAGCTGTTGGAGGACAAGCCTTCCCAGCCAGGGCCTGCTCCCGACGGGACTGCCTGGGCAAGGCTCAGAATCTGAACAGCAGGCGTCACGTCTCAGAGAATAAACTAAAGGGGAATTCGCTGCTTGTGGATGTGGAAGAGAACATTTGGTTCCTGGAGGAAGCTGCTGTGTGGCGCCTTAACTGTTGCAAAGAGGACGCTCTGTGTATGTCTCTTCCTAACATGGTGATAAATTGATGAGGTGCTGTATATTGCTTTTATATTTTGCAGATGGAGAAATCAAGGCACAGAGAGATTAAGTGACTTTGCCACAGTCACAAACTGGGGAGGACCAGAAGTGGAACTGAGAGCGAGCCCCAGACTCTGGGCCTGCGTCCTGCCCAGGAGTCACGCTGCCTCCGTTCCTAGGAGAGAAGACTGCCTGCAAGGTAAAGGCGCTGTCTCTACTCGGTTCTGTGCCGTCCACACTGATGCAGGAAAGCCCTCACTAGGGATGGCTAGGCTGTGTGCTGTCTGCGTGTGTGAAAAGAACTCAACTCAGCAGCAGCACTCACATCTCCCGGCATGAGTTCCTAGCCTGCTCCGGACCACACTGTCCAAAAAACCACTTCCTTATGTGGTCAAAAGCAACCTGCCTGCACCCTGCTTCCCCCACCTCAGCCTCTCCGGCCCTTCCCTCTTCCACCTTCCATCCAGTCCCACTGTGCCTAGGTTTCCTCTTCTAAACCATTCTGGCAGATTTCACCCTCTCCTCTTTTAAATCCATCACTTCTTTCTTTCTGATGGCTGGATTGACCCCATCTTGAGATTCTAAGAAACAAAGAGAGAGCAGCTGCCTTCCTCCCTCTTGCAGCTCTTCACTTGCCTCTGTCCCTTGGGGTGGTCCTGGGCAGAGCGGCTGCCCACCTCCCTGGCACCTGCCCACTGCAGCAGCCATAAGAATCCACCTCACGCTGGCCCCGTCTTGGGACTCCCTGGAGAAAGGAGCACCAAGCCCAGGCAGTGTTGGCTGGGACTGGGATTTCAGCCTCAGCTGTCCCACGCCCATCACCCAGTGACAAAGCCTCTGTGCTTCAACTCCACCGGGAGCGAGGTATGGGAGAACCGGCAGCGGTCAGCGAGAGACCACCCACTCGTTCTTCAGTCCTCCCCCTACAGCAGCTGTGCCCACAATATAGTGCTCCTTCTTCTTCTCTTCCGCACCTTCTAGAACTCTCTCCTCTCTTCTGAGATAGGCAGGTTGTTTAAGGTTTGTCTCCTATTATTTAGAGTGCTCTTGTTGATGCATTTTTTTTTCCTATTCCTGCTCCTTGAAGGAAGGGCAGTGTGGTATTAGCAGTGCGTTTCTCTCAGGGAGAAGGGCACTCCCAGGAAGAGAGCATGGCGAGGGACAGTCTCGTGAACTCACAGCTGCCGCACAGGGCACACGCCAGCGTCCCCTTATGCGTGTAGAGCGCTGTGCGTTTACCGGTTCTCCCACGCATGCTGTGAGTGTTCACATCACCCGACCTTCACAGAAGCACACGGGAAACACATTCCTGTGGCATGGCTTGTGCGGATGATAAAATTGAGGCCTGAAAGCTAAAGAGACACAGTAAGAAGAAAAACAAAAAACTATTCCAAGCCCATACCCTATCTCCAAAATTCATGTTTCCCATTTAATAATGTTGGAAGCGCTTCCATTTCCGTCACTTTCCTGTGGAATAACATATTTCCTCCCCAGTGAATATTTAACGTATCTCACAGAGTCTGCGTTCTATCACTCGCAGACACAGGCTTCTCTAAGTTTTCTGTTCTTATCCTTTTAGTATTTTCCTTCCCCTAAAAAAATAAGTTAAATAATTTTAAAAAGGAAATGAGTTAAAAAATATGCAAACTAGAAAAATCATGAAGATAATTTCAAATACCTGTATAAATGGGCAGTTCTGCTAATATTTTTCTATGGCAAAACAGTTGAATTTTTAATTTAAAACTTTTTACCACATTGTTAAAATCTGAATTAAGGAGAAGTAAAGATAGAAAATGCTGAATATAAGCCAGATGTAGTCTCAGAAACAGCCTTATAGAGCAGCAGTACGGAACACTGGCTCTTACTTATAAAAAGCAGCTCTTTAGTCACATTTGTGTTTTTTGTACCTATCAAAAAGAGATGGCTTTTTTCACTTCCGCCATAGTCACAGGTCCGCTGGGACAGACATTCATTAGGGAGGGAGCTGACATCATCTGAACATCACCAGGAGGGAGCTTGGCCCAAGGGTGAAGCCAGATGCCCCAGGAGGACTCGCCGGGGAGGGGGGCCAGGGGGACGAGCAGGGCATGAGACCAGCACTGAGCCTGGTGAGGGCACGGGAAGAATGGGCTCCGTGGGGGCTCAGCCACTCACCCCGAAATGCAAGGCTCAGTGAGAAAGTCACAGCCAGGGCATGGAGACAGGAACTCTTTTCAAATTACCAGATTACCAAAAACGTTTATGTATACTTGAGAAAAAATACCATCATCAAAATCGAAAAATGACAAAACAATGACAACAATAAGCTGGAAGAAGATACTGAGGACAGATAAGGGGGACAGAGGACTCAGCACAGCAATATACAGAGGGCTCTTACGAATCGATGTGAAAAATGTGAAAGAAAGAAGAAAAACAGACCAAGGATAGGAATAGCATTTCACAGAAGAGATGTGGATGGTGAAGGTGTGAGAGAATGCTCACCCTCCCTGGGAACTCGGAAAATGATGAGACGCGTAGCTTTACTCAACCAGAGCCAAGGGCGGAATAGCATTCTAGGTGACCAGCGCTTCCAGAAACCGGATGATCACATGTTACAAAAAAGTGCACAGAATGTTTTTTTTTTTAAATGGCAACGTGACAAGATCTTTTTAGAAAACTCCCTTCTAGAAATATGTACCAAGTGCACGTAATCATTTTTGTAAATTATTTTTTTATTTTTTATAATTTTATCTTTTTTTTTTTTTTGAGACAGAGTTTTGCTCTGTCGCCCAGGCTGGAGTGCAATGGCATGACCTTGGCTCACCACAACCTCCGCCTCCCGGGTTCAAGCAATTCTCCTGCTTCAGCCTCCTGAGTAGCTGGGATTACAGGCACGTACCACCACACCTGGCTAATTTTGTATTTTTAGTAGAGACGGGGTTTCTCCGTGTTGATCAGGCTGGTCTCGAACTCCCAACCTCAGGTAACCACCCGCCTCAGCCTCCCAAAGTGCTGGGATTACAGGCGTGAGCCACCGCGCCCAACCTTACATTATTTTTGTAGTGAAATAAAACTAGATAAGCCTCATTAGTAAGAAAACTTGGGGGCCTGGCTGAATAAATTATAGTAGGTTTATTCTGAGGAATACTATGTAGCCATTCAAAAAGATGAGTTCAATGGATACACATGAGCCTAGAGAGATGGCGGATTTTTCTATAAGTGAAAAATAGCAAGTCGCAAAACAGTTTTGTAAACAGAGCCTGCTTTTGTAAATAATAATAAAGAACCTGCTCTGTGTATTCACTCGATTGTGGAGTGGGGTGAAGGTTGATTTTTTCCAGTGAGGAAATTGGCTGCAGGAAGAGAGACAGCAGCGGCTGCCCAGTCCCCCACCTGGCAAACCCCTGTGTGTCTGTTTGCACTTCAACCTGATAATGTAACCACCCAAGGGGTCCACCTTGCCTGCTGCCTAGACAGAGCTGATTCATCACAACAGGGGAATTGCACTAGAGAAAGAGTCATTCAGGCAGGGTGGCTGTGAAGGAGACCGGAGTTTAATTTTTACTCCAATCTGTCTCCCCTAGCATTCAGGGATCAGAGGTTTTTTGGTGTGTTTTTTTTTGTTTGTTTTTTTGTTTTTTTGTTTCTTTTGAGACAGAGTCTTACTCTGTCGCCCAGGCTGGAATGCAGTGGTGCAAACTCAGCTCACTGCAACCTCTGCTTCCTGGGTTCAGGTGATTCTCTTGCCTCAGCCTCCTGAGTAGCTGGGATTACAGGCGCCTACCACCATGCCCAGCTAATTTTTGTATTTTTAGTAAAGACGGGGTTTCACTATCTTGTCCAGGCTGGTTTGGAACTCCTGACCTTGTGATCCACCTGCCTCAGCCTCCCAAAGTGCTGAGATTACAGGTGTGAGCCACCATGCCCGGCCCTGGGGATCAGAGTTTTTAAGGACAATTTGGTGGGTTGAGGGTGGGGGGAAGCCAGTGAGCTAGGGGTGCTGATTGGTCAGGGATGAAGTCTTAGGGAGTTGGAGCCCTCTTCCTGTGCTCAGTCTGTGCCTGGGTGAGGGCCACAAGATCAGAGGAGCCAGTTTATCCGTCTGGGTGGGGCCAGCTGATCCTCAAGTGTAAGACCTGCAAACTATCTGAAGCTCCAATCTTAGGAGCAGTTTAGGGAGGGTCAGAATCTTGTAGCCTCCTGCTGCATGACTCCCAAACCATCATTTCTAAACTGGTGGCTGATGTGAGTCCTACAAAGGCAAGAAGGAGGTCTGCTTGGGGAAAGGGCTGTTACCATCTTTGTTTAAACTATAAACTGCAAACTAAGTTTCTCCCCAAGTGAGTTCAGCCTACACCCAGAAATGAACAAGGACCACTTGGAGGTTAGAAGCAAGATGGAGTCTGCTAAGTGAGATCTCTTTCACTGTCTGAAAAGCAGGCATTACTGCTGCGCTTGAGGTAATCAGCAGAGAGACAGTCTGGGCTCTGAAGCCTGAGAATTCCCGGGCAGACCAATGGATGGCATCACGGTGAGGGTGTGAGGGATGGACAGGAAGGCAGGGGAGGGGAGCACCTGGGACTCCAGCAATGCTCCATCGTGGTAGGATCAGGCCTGGATGAGAGTGGCACCCAGGAAGATGCGAGGAAATGGGAAAAAAAGACAACAGCCCAAACCAGAATGTGATAAATTATTTGATAGAAGAAAGCGGGAGAAACTAGCCAAGTATTATTTTAAAGCTTCAGAAGGGAAGAACAATCACCTCATGCATTCCAGACCTAGCTATGGAGAATGCAGACCCATGCTGGGGTGCCGTGAGGCCCCCGCTCACGAGCTTACAGCCAGAGGAGAATCTACTTCTTATCACTGTGCAAAGACACCGATGTCTAATAAATAAATTTGTAAAATGCCAAGGAAGGAGACAGGAGAGAGCAGTGCCTAACGGGGTGATGGGAGGAAGGAGAGTGGCTAAGGGAAAGCCCTAAAATGAACTCGGTGTGACAGAGGCAGCAGGAGTGTTGACCAGAGAGGTTAGGGCTAAAAACGCCAGTTCGAATCCTTCTCTGTGGAGCGGCAGAGGCAGTTATGTCCTCTGAGAGGTGAAGGTACCAGGATAGAGCTCTGAGAGCCAGTGCAGTGAACCTGAGAGATGGAAATTTGGGGGAATGTGATCCAGAGAATCCTAGGCTTCACTGAGGGAGGGGAATTGACAAGACTGGGGATTTTGGGGGATGGGTCACCAGTGTTCTTTGAAAGAAGGATGTTAGGAGTGATAGCAAACAGGTCCCAACTGCGTGAGCTAGGGTAGGTTGGCGGGTGGAGGGCGGAGGGGACTGAGTGAAGGAAAGCAGGAGGAGGACCAGGTGACAGGGAAGGACAGACACACTGGAAAGAAGAATGGGAGACAGCAGGTCCTCAGAGGCCAGCTTTAAGGAAAGGATCTAGGCCAGGTGCAGTGGCTTATGCCTATAATCGCAGAACTTTGGGAGGCTGAGGCAGGAGGATCACTTAAGGCCAGGGATTTGAGACCAGACTGGACAACATGGCGAAACCCCATCTCTACAAAAAATACAAAAATTAGCCAGATGTGTTGTGCACCTGTAATACCAGATGCTCAGGGGCTGAGGTGGAGAGGTCACTTGAGTCTAGGAGGTCTGAGGCTGCCGTGAGCCATGATCATGTCGCCGCATTCCAGCCAGGATAGCAGAGCAAGACCCTGTCTCCAAAAAGAAAAGAAAAAGAAAAAGACACAGCAAGGGGAGCCAGTGGCAGGGGCTGATGTGGAAGCGTGGGTGGGCCCAACAGGAGCCCCGAATCCACCAAGTGGTTTGGGGCCACAATTCGTGTCTGCAAGCAGAGATTCAAATGGAAACTGCTTACTCGGAGGCAGGCTGGAAGGGCATATTGAATTAGAGACAGAGATCAGACCAGCAGAGGGGCTGGCTTCAACGGCTCCTCTGCTCTTCCTTATAAAGGGACTAGCAAGGTTGCTGCATGACAGGGGACAAGAAGGAGAATGCAAGCTGCGAAGGAGAGCAGCCTCTATCAGCCCTGGGAGGAGCTCAGCCCACAGAGGAAGCTGGCACAGCAGGAGGACCCAGATGGCCACCCCTGAGGCTGCTCGGCAGAGCCCCGGGCTTGTTCTGACAGTCTGGAGCAGTGTGCACCAGGCACGCGCCAGCCTTGCTTCTTCTCATGGTATCGTCATGGCCGAGATGTGGCAATGGATGCTGAGGCCTCTGGACAGCTAGGCCTGTTCCAAAGCACCTGAGACGGCGGGGCAGGGCCTGGCGGTCCATGCCAACACCCTCGTCCACACAGAACTGCTGTTCTTTTCCCCTGAACACTCTCCAAGCCACTCCCTTCTTCGGTTTCTCAGCATCCCTCGATATAGATGGGTGCTGTTGCCCACATATGTGTAATCAAGACATCCCAGGCCTGGAGCTAAGACAGCTTGCCCGAACTCATACAGCTCAGTGGAGGCAAGGGCAGGGTGCGGGCTGGCGGTGGAGCTCCTCGCCCCACAGCCCCCACCGCTCTCCGTGGCACCCGCGGGGGGTTTTCTGCTTTGGCACTGAGTTCACTCTGTCCTGTGTGACAACTCCATGCTTGAGTGTCTGTTTTCCTCGTGTTTTCCTGAGGGTCTCTTATTTACAACAAACCATGCAACAAATTGAGAAACCACAGAATTCAGGAATGAATTTAAAAAGCCCTCACCCTCGGGAAGTGTGTACTGGTGTATAGGTGTTTCTGAGTTTGTAAATAGGTGAAGACTCCTAGAAAAACATTCTCATCTAGAAGAGAAAGTTATGTTCCCAACACACACACACACACACACACACACACTTTAGATCTTGTAAATGTAAGTAAACATTTGTTTCTTATCCCTTTGGGAAAACTTAGAACACCCAGACAGGGAAATGAGAAGAAAGCACCAGACATCTCCTCAGCATCTGCTGTGTACCCAGCCAGGCGCGGTGGCTTATACCTGTAATCACAGCACTCTGGGAGGCTGAGGTGGGTGGATGGCTTGAGCTCAGGAGTTCAAGAGCATCTTCTATGTACCAAGCTCTGTACAAGGTTCTTACCTAAGATTCTTTTATTTAATCCTCTCCACCACCCAACGAGGTAAGCAGGGCTTTTATGCATGCAAATACTCAGATTCACAGAGGCAACTGTGTCCAGCATAAGAAGGTAGCGCGTGTGGAGCCAGCACTGGCGCTGCAGGCCGTCACTCCTGTAATGCGCACGTATACTGCTGCTGCCACGCACGGCGCGCAGGCCACAGCGTCCTCCAAAGTGACCAGGTGAAGGGGCTGCCACTGACAAGGAGGAGTTTGGGAATATGAAGATGCTGAAATCTGGAGAGCCAGCAGAGTAGATGGAGGATGCTGCCCGCCACAGGGCCCTGGACGGCACATGCAGAGATGCTCAGAACCACACAGCTTCACGAGCCCACTTTCCACCCACCCACCATGTTCAGGCAGTCCTGCCGTGTGCCTGGTGCTCTGCAGGAATGGGAGGTGCAGGTGGGAACGTGGCACAGTCTCCACTCTGGAGGGGCAGCTGGCCTGGCAGGGGGGTGGATGCCTCATGGGCACATTAAGAGAAGACCAGAGTTATTTTAAAGGCATGTAGAAAGTTTATGGAAACTTGTTTGGAGCAACGTTCCAGGAAATTAAAGAACAAATTACTCCAAGAGCAGAGATGAAGAGCAAATAAATTATTAAACATTGAGCAAAAGCTCACGGGCTAGAGGACCGCTTCGCAGGGAGCTGGTACATTCTGAACCTTTGCCATGGGCAGTTCCAGTATCTACTCAGGACCCACAAACGTCCTCATGGGCCCTATTCTGGGTCTTGTGGCCCAGCATGGGAATCTCATTCCTGTAACAATTACATAATCTGAAAGCATCAGCTGAGGTCTGGTTTCTCCAGGATACTCCAGAGGCCCTGGGCTTCAACGTCTGCTCTTTCCCTCAGGCTCAGTCATCCTCCTGGTTGGACAGCAGGAGACCCAGGGTGCACCTGTACCTCCAGGCAGCCTGAGCTCACTGTTGCTAGGTCCAGCTTCAGAACCAGCTTGGAACAGCAGAGCAGCAGAGGTGAATCCCTGAAGCAGTAGGGGCAGGAGGCATAAGCCCAGGAAGGAATGACCATGAGGGCCCCAGGCTCAAAAACTTTGGTGTAGGGTAGCACATGTCCCTCCCACAGGAACACTGCCCCTCCCACGGGAACACTGGTCGTGTCCCTCCCAAGGGAACACTGGCTGCCTCTCCCCTCCGGCTACCTGAGGCCAAGAGAAATTTAAAGCAGTGCTTCCAGATCATCACATTTTTCCAGAAAAAAAACAAAAATCCAGATTTTGATATAAAGCCTGGAAATTTTCAGATGTTGGTACAATTTGTTCAGCACTGAGAACCCAGTGGAACAGTTCTGTGGCTGGGCCGTGAGATGTTCAGGTGCCTCCAGCCCCAAAATTCTGATTCTTTGAATTTCTCCCAGAACTTGCTTACAAGTTAAAGGAACAGAGAAGTTATAAGAGACACATTCAAGTTTAGAAAATGAGATTTTAAAATGAAAATAGGGATTTATTTTCTTATTTTTATGCTCAGGGAGAAAACAGCATCTATTTTACCAACAACAACAAAAATAGTAAAATGCTTGAAGGGCACCTGAGTTGATGTTTCCTCTGAAGTCCTGGAATGGGTGCCTTCCTTCCCAGCCGTTCCTTCATGTGAAAGCAGATATCACGCTGTGATTGGAAATGCAGCCATTAAATCTGAAAGGGACTTCAGCTTATCAGATGTCAGCTCTCAGCGTGAACAACAAAGCTTCACAGGGCGCCATGTTATCTGTGGTCACCGCTGCCTGCGCAGCAGCTGACAACCCCCTTGGCCCGAGATGAGAGCTCCAAAGTGAAGTGAGGCCTCTCTCTTCCTGGCCCCTAGCACGTCCCCAAAAATTCTTCTCATGGGTGTTTGGGGCTTTTCGGCTGTTATCATACATGACATAAATTGAGCAACCCGTTTTCATGGATATAGAACTGCTAGACCACCTATTTTTGAATAAAATCAAATGTAAATTATTTTGTGAAAGCATCACCACTGCCTTGATGACCCTGTAGGCATCTTTGACGCCTTTGAGACTTGGTTCTGGTTTGGTTTAGTTTCAAATGTTCCATTAGGCTCCTGGCTCAGACATGGATCTGAGGAAGCCATGCTTCTTAGGACAGGGAATCCCAGGATTTTCCCAGAGCAAACTCCCTGTGGCTCTTGCTGAAGCTGTGAGAGGCCCCTTGCCGTGTTGAAGTTCCTGTTCTGACTTCTGACATAACGTTGAATGACCCCGTGCAGGCTGACCAGCATTCCATGGACACGGCATCCCCATCCCACGTGTAGAAATAGAGGCATAGGTATCTCTGGCTGCATGTGGAGTGGCTTTTTCCTTGAAACTTTGTATCTGTGTTGTGAGAATTTTTTAAAGCTGTAATGAAATTATTAACATTGTATCTGACCAAGAGATGCATTAGTACATTGTGATTATTTTATTCATTCAGTCATTTCACTGAAATTTACAGGTGCCTACTATAGGCCAGGAATTTTTCTGTCACAGGGTCCACCAGACTGAAAGGTGGGATCCTTTTGTATTTTGACACCTGCTTTTCCAACACTGTACTTTGCTTTTCCTGTATTGTATTTTGACAGCTTGCTTTTTCTAGATTCAAAAGACTAGCGGCTGAGTGCACCTCACGATGGCTGCCCTCCCGCCTCGGATGGGTCCAGCTCCCAGCTCTGCACTGCCGCAACACACATGGGTCTGTGGGGAGGGGCTGGGGGCACCACTGAGGCACAGTTTGGCGTGGTGTCCTCAGTGCCATTGCTCTAGTTAGTGTTACCCCGGGTGGCTGCACTCTCCCAAGCTGACTATGTCAAGATGATGGAGCTCCTTTCTGGGGTGCCTATCACACGACATCTTTATTGCAACTGTCATCATTTTGATTGGTATTTTCTTAGGATTTGTAGCATGATTTTTAAAGTGTTTGTCTCAAACTAGGCATAGAAGTCTATTAAGTATTCAAACTATGCCATTTAGAAGGATTTATTTTTAGGGTTCATGATAATACGTGTGCTGCTGTATCGCTTTAGTTTTACAGTCTCAAGACATTAGAGCAAGCGCGCATCCCACGTTTCCCAAGACTGTGTTGATTTCAACTATTCTACGTATGCCAGGAAATTCCCCAGATGTCCTAGAAGTCCCATTAATTTGGCCTTAAAGCTGTATCTCACAGACATCTTCTTGCCCTAGGAAACAGCCTCAACATTATTTGGTGGGCTATGTATCTGTAACCATTCTTTTGAAAGCATGGCCACCAGGCTCAGGCACTCTCCGTCAGTGGGGAGGCATGCCCAGAGCCTCCCCAGGGTGGGAAGGAGTCTTCCCGAGGTTCCTCCAGACCAACGCAAGGGCACAGCCACGCATAGATACCTGCCACTTGCTGGATGTTTTCCTCACTTGCAGCTGAATGTCAGTTCCCAACTGTGCCCTCCGGAACGTCTACCTGAGAAGTGATTAGCAGAGGCCGCTCATTAGGGACTCGAATCAGGAGAAAGACTAAGACATGTTGGGGTCCAAACTTAGTTTGATTTTATACACATTTTTAAACCTCTCTAGTACTTTACTATAAGGGAATTCATAACCAAAGAAGGCTGGGGGGATGCTTTTTCTGTTTCAGTGTAGGTCAAGGTCATGTTTCATAATATCTTCCTGAGCGTTCCTTTATGCCACCGATCTGAAGCTTACTGAATACTTATTGACCAGTTCATAAAACAATTAACTTTCGAATCTCATTCCAACAAACTTCAAATATGCTATTTCCCACGTTGTCTTTCATTTTCTAAAACGTGCTACCTACAAAATCATCTTTATACCTGAGTACAGATGGGTAGTTTTACCTTGTTTCACCCTAGAGATTGTCAAGATCAGTGTACAGAGTGGTAGAGAGCATGTAGGCGTTAGCTGTATCTTCAGTTTTTGCCAAGATCATTTTTATTTTCTCATTTTAATTTCTCTTGACTCTGTTGGCACACCTGTACACAGCGACAGGGTGAAAGGGACAGATCCAGGGAAGGGGCTCTCTTTCCTCGAGAAGATGGCTTCATGAATTGCCATCCACATCAACTAAAAAAAAATGAAAAGGAAAAATTAGGAGCAGACAAACCCAGCCTCTTTTTCCTGTTTATAATTTTAAAATTATAAACCATGATGCAATGAACTGTAAACCCACTTATATCTTCTAACTCTTTTGTGACCTGATAAAATGCTATCCTTTTAAAATACGAATATCAGATATAAATCCCACATGTTAATGTATTTACACTACATTAATTTTACTAAAAAGCAGAAAATTTTGTCATATTTTAGAAAACAATTTTTAATTATTGTAGTTCTCCATTTAAACATTTTTCAAGGATGACTAGAAAATATAAGTTCTGATCCTTGCTAATCTTTATGGATGTATTTTTAGGAGCCCAAACTTGCTGGAGTCAGAATTGAGACGTGGAGGTGTTTTCTATGATGTAGGGTTGCAGAAGGCTGACCAGCTCCCAGCTACCTTAGAAGGAGTAATTCCTGAGAAGAAGCTCTCTCGGGAAAACCTCTGAATTTGGTTAGACCTGAATACTTGCACTGCTTCTTGCCAGGACTTCCAGTTTCTCTTCAACATTCCTTCCCTGAGCCTTCCTTACCCCTCACAAAGGCTAGTACTGACCTCTGGCTCCTGCCCTCCTGCCTATCTCCTCTTCTTGATGGTGCTGACAAGCAGAGAATTGACCAAGCAAATTGGGCATCAGGAGCTGAAAGGCAGGGTCTGGCTGGTTGGCAAAGTGGAAATTGCTTCCTGGATGGTGGAGGAGTGACTGTGGCAGGGAGGGAAGCCTGGAGCTCAGGTTCTAGTGTCGAAGTGGGAGCTGTCTGGGACCCAACCTGAATCCAAGCCCCCATGCCCAGTTCCTGCAAAGGGGCTCTGGCAGGGAGGGGAGAGCAAGTCCCTGCAGCTAAAGACTCAGATTAGGAGAGACTTGCTGGTCTCTGGCAGGCCTGGGACCCAAAGTGAGCTCCTCCTGGGTTCACAGTTGTGGCCTAATATGGTACTTGGTATCAGAAAGCAGCCTCTGGGGACTCCAAAGGATTTTACTGACTTTATGACATTTTCACGCATTTACAATATTAGTTCTTGGCCAGAAGCCGTGGCGCACACCGGGAATCCCAGAACTTTGGAAGACCAAGGCAGTAGGATCACTTGAGTCCAGGAGTTCAAGACTAGCCTGGGAAACATAGCGAGATCCAGCTCTACAAAAAATTAAAAAGATCAGCCAGGTATGGTGGCACATGCCTGTAGTCCTAGCCACTCTGGAAGTGAAGTTCAAGGCTGCAGCAAGCTATGATTGTGCCACTGTGCTCCAGCCTAGGTGACGAAGTGATACACTGTCCCTAAATATATGTATCAAGTATAGATACATTATAATCTCTTCACTGAGGCTTAACCTGAGGAAAGCATCCCTTTTACTGGAAGGAAAACAGAAGGAAGATCATAGTAACAAAATAAATCCTGAGTCCAAATGTAAAGTTTTCATATTAGAAACTAATTCACCTGCTCTCTCTTCATAAGTCACTCCTGACAGCTTTATTGGCTCCAAATAGATTCCTTAAATTCAAGACTTTACTTGTATAAAACTAATTTTAAATCTTCTTAGAAAACATCCTTATTTTAAAAATAAGTATTAGACTTCCAAATAAAAGAATCAATGCGAAAGTGGAGATTTAAGGGTGATTTTCTAAATGTAAATTACTGGAAAGGTCATCAGAAACCCCAGCAATGATAACAGGTGAGCGTTCTCCAGTTCCGAGGAAGATGAGATGTCTTAGAAAACACTGCTGAGTCCTTCACAGGTTCACTAAGTGAAGTTCGCAGTCAGGCCCTGGGACCCCCAGAAGAATAATCCAAATGGACCCTTTGCTGAGGCTGCCAATGACAGTCGCCGGTAGTGGGCAGGCCCTGGGTGGAGGCGAGCCCAGGCGTTCTTTCTGGGAGGGTAGGAGAGATGGGAAGGGCAGGATGGAGGGGCTGGGGAGTCCTGAAGAAACAAAGTGTGAGAGCACCGGTGAGGGCCAGCGGCCCTAGGACCACACGCCGTCAGGTGCACATATTAGAAAATGAAAGACCATACATTTTATGCTTTCTGCTTAATCTGAACCTTGCTGGCAGTTGGCACTTATTAAACAGCTATGTAGATGTAAAATTTAAAACCGTTTTGAAACCCTTGGGATTCAGGTTTCATTGGCTGAGAGGGAAAGAATCGGGAACCCCCA
The DNA here is from genome assembly GCA_963573385.1 of Cacajao melanocephalus. Lineage (NCBI taxonomy): Eukaryota > Metazoa > Chordata > Mammalia > Primates > Pitheciidae > Cacajao > Cacajao melanocephalus. The sequence goes on from CAUYLG010009575.1 coordinate 63,138, forward strand.
CCTGTTTAGTGCTGTGCTCGGCCTCTTTTATAAAGTATCTCCGGTAATGCTCGTGGCGAGGGGGCCTTGTTCAGCAGAGGAAGCTCGCTGTAGAGCCACCGTCATCCAGACAGGACTGTGCTGGAAGAAGCCAATGGAGGAGGGAACAGGGAGTCCCACCATAGACTGGACTGTGGTAGGAAGCTCACATTCAGCAAGAAGAATATTTTAGTGTAGTGGGGAGTATGATTTCTTTAATACCTGGTTAATGGAAGAATTAGCTGACTGGAAAAAAAAATAAGGTTGCCCCTATATGCATAAAAAATACTGAAAGGATGAAGAATTTAATTATAAGAATAAAACAATTCTTATCCCACCATATGAGCGGTTAGCTAATGAGGCCAACATTTTCGATTTAATGCCCGCAAAGGAAAGCTAGCTCGGCTACACTTTTGGACACAGGTTCTCCCTCAACTGCAGCCAGGGGAATCATAAACGCTGGTTTATTCACGAGATGCTGGATAAGGGTAAGCAAGCTGGGTGCTGGCTGAGTGTGGCTGGCCCCTGTTCCACTAGGAGCTTTGAGAAGCCTGTGACTGGCTGAAGGGAGCCCACAGCCAAGCCTGGACTCTGGCGTTCCCACCCCAACCCCAGCTTCATCTCTCCTGGACACACCAGTCTCTCCAAGCCTTTGGGTTTTTGCATGTCCTGTTCCCTCTGCAAGGAACACACCCTCACCACAGTTGTGTTTTTTTAACCTGAAACATCCAATTAACCTTTAAAATTCAGCCCAAATTTCAGTTCCACCGGGAACCTTCTCTTTCTCCTTCCTTAGGACAGGTTAGATACACTGCATCTGAGCCTCCATTACACCCCATGGAGAATGTTTCTCAATGTATAGGCCCTCATTCAAGGTATCAATTCAATTTTGAATTCCTTAAAGAATACACTTTTACCTCAGTATCTCTGCATCCCCCATCCTGTGACAGAGGCAGGGGACTGCAAGAAACTCTGTTTCTTGTGGATGTGAATGGCATTTTCGCCATCACTTCAGGCTTCTTGATTCTTAGCTCATCTCTGCCTCATGTCACTTTGGCCCTAGATCCCTTTGCTGGAATTTTGTGGTGTTTTGAAATGTTTTCATGTTGAATGGCAATTTCAGAGCGTCGATGAGTTACTCGGGGTGCTATTTGTTTAAATGTCAGATCCACGTGATGTGGCTGCAGTCAGAGTTTCATATCCTAGACATATCTTTAAACAACAGAAAACACAAAAGCTGCCTGATACACCACTGCGTTCTGTGGGTTCTTCCATCAGAAAGTTTTTAAACCCTTTTCTTCCCTTATCGGACAATTATCGTCCCGAACTGGCCAACAATGGGACTAAGCCACAGATGAGGTGAGGCCACTGCCCAAGCCCTTTCTTCTTAGGCCACTGCTGACCTCCTCTCAGCTTGCTCCGGACTCCTCCACCTGCCCCTCCGTGCCCTCTCTCAAGCTACCGATGACTTGTTTTTTTCTAAAACGTGTTTGCGACTGGTCCTCCCCACCCTCGAGAAAGGCCAGCAGCTGTCTATCCAGCTGGACCAGCGGGGCCTCCCAGGACGGCCCTTCCAGCTCTTCATGTGGCCCTGGCTCAGGCCCGCCACCTGCACGAGATTGGACGTGGTCTTTCCAACATCCGCCTCAGGCACCTCCTTGACCTGCCGTGTTCCCAGCAGCTGGACTCATTCATTCATTCATTCACTCAGTCACTGTATATCAAGCCTCTAGATAAGATACAAGTCATAGAGACCATCTCTTTTACTTCCTTTCACACCTGAACAAACAGTCCTCGTGGATCACAACTTTCCCCAGCATCTTTCCTGGGCATCCACTTCCCACTGGCTCCTGCTTTTCTGAAATTCTTGTTTTGATGTTAAATGTGGTACATCATTATGTCTGTACATAGAGATAGGCCATTCAGAGATTTTTGGCTCCTTAAATGAGCTTATGTTTTTATGACATGTATGTTTTTACCCCCAATATCATAATCCTCAGCCACAGTATTCATGAATAGCTGGTGGTTAGTTGACGTCAGCATTAAATCAGGCTCTGTCCATGTGGACTTCTGTGCCTTTCGTGCTGTAGTCGTCTGTTGGGTCGCACCTCCCTAATCCTGTGGTTTATTTCAGTGGCAGGTCCACCCTGCTCTTTTCTGGAGTGTGCATCGAATAGAGCCACAGGCATCTAAGAAGTCTTCTTCGCTCAATTCTGACGTTCTTCCTCTAAACCGTGGAGGACGTGGCTTTGGTGTGCAGTGTCAGCCGGTGTGCAGACCATCCAGTGGGGCTCTGGCCAGCTTCTACTGCTAATCTCTTCTCAGTTCCTCTGTCTCCTGAGTAGAGCTCTCCTACTATGCAGCTTGCCATGTGTAAACTCTTCGCATACTGTGGGGATGTGTGGTGAACAAATGCACCCGTATATATCTGCCACTCCACATCCTGCTCCTGAGGCCTAAAGAGAACATATACAGACATGGGACTTTTGGTCCCTGCTCTAAAACCACCTACTCAAAGTATCTTGGGTAACTCAGGTGGTTGAATTTTAGTTTTCTCATGTACAAAATAGATATAATAAATATACTTTCCTTACAAAATTTTTGTGTAGGTCCCACAAAGTAATATATGAATGCATTTGTAATGTCCCAAGTGTAAGATGTGTCTGTTCCTATGAGTAGAGGGTCTAGATACCTCAAAGGAAACCTAGCAAGTTAGATAAATGTGGGGCACAGTTGCGTTCCACAAATTAAACAACATCAAGAGTGAGCCCCTGATGGTAAATGTCCTTCCACTATACCTATGCCTCTTGTCTTAACCACTTAATCATATTAAACCTTTCAGTTACAGGAAGAATCTAAATATATATTTATATATATACAATATGTGTGTATGTACGTATATTATATAATATATATAATATTTAGATTCTTCCTGTAACTGAAAGGTTTGTATGTATAAAATATATGTGATTTATACATATAAATATATGTTTTATACATATACATAAAATATATAAATAAATATATATGTATATATTTTTACTTTCTTGGTTATCTGTTATATTCTTGGTACAAAGTACAACTCAGAAACATACAGAAGTTTCATCAAATCCTTGAAAAGAGAGGAACTGGATAGCACTTCAAGATTCATCCAAATCTGCCCCACTGTAGAGGGCAGGGGCCTCCTGATTAAATGTTCCCTACAAGATGAAGGTCTGTTTATAGTTGTTTGAACAATACATTTAGATTGCCTGACCCTCGTCTTACCCACCCTCTGCCCTTGGAGAGGGCTTCCCTTCACTGAGTGACACAGGATTAAAACCCCATCACTAAAATGCCAGGGGGAGCGAGCTGTCCCTGCAGGGCTGACTGGTGCAGGCAGGATAAGAACCTTGACGGCTGCTCATCTATCCCCAGATGGAGGTGGACACCGAGGAGAAGAGGCATCGCACGCGGTCCAAAGGGGTTCGAGGTACGTCTGTGCTTCTCTGCGTCCTTCAGGGTCACCTTCATCCTGTGCAACTGAGGCTTGATTCACTTCACACCACCCTTTCGGTAATTTTCTGTGCAAGAGGGGCGCTTGTGATTGATGGTAAATGTTTATCTATTTCCATCTCTCTGCAGTTCCCGTGGAACCAGCCATACAAGAGCTGTTCAGGTTAGTGCCACGTGGGTAACATGCCTCCCCATTAGCAGTTTGGAAAATTCACGCCTTCTAATGGGCACACTGCACTTTTGAGCTCCTCAGTAGCTTGCTCACACCCTGCTGCACTGATGAAATTAATGCCCCCAAGACTTGCTCGTAAAAAGCCTCCCCGAATTCCCCCTCCTTTGGATTGTGTGATTTCTCTCCTGTGTCTGGGCTGCCCTCCTTCTGTTTGCTGCCATGGAAGCATTCCATCTCACCTGCCTGCCCGCGGCACTGTGTAATCAATTCTTTCCTGTTGCAGCTGTCCCACCCCTGGCTGTGACGGCAGTGGTCATGTCAGTGGCAAATATGCAAGACACAGAAGGTAATGCCTGCATCTTTTTTTCCACAATGTGCTGTCTAAAGTGACTTATTTAGGGACCCAGTCTTAATGATGAAGTGTGTGGGCAGGTGTGCTTGGAGAGCAATGCACATTATTCTTTCTTTTTCTTCTCTCCCTGGAAGTCGGTCTTTGTCTCTTGTCAAGGTTCTCAAAACATAAGCTGTTCTATCTCGTGGGCAGAATAGGTGATACTCCTAAGGGTGACACACATTCAGGCCAGCCTTAACCTAATTTTCCCACCTGCATATATGGTGCTCAGCGCACAGCCATCTATGAGCTCCCCACTCCTTACCAAGGAGCCCCAGTTCTCCTTCTGCACTTCCTCATTCTGGAAGCAGCAGGATGGTACACAATGAATGGTCAATTAAAATGTGACCTGCTGACCTGTCTGTAGACTCCACTTCCACCATTTAACAGGGTTCATCCTGGGAAACTAAGCCCATTCTTACATCGGGGTGGCTACATCTAGAGGTGAAGGTCAGGGCAGATCAAGCTGGCAAGACTGGGACTTCAGTGATCACATCAATCTTGTAAATACTGGCATATCAGGTCTGTGACAGGAATAGGTGTGGAAGACCTTTAGAAACTAAGCGGGTAGGTGATGATTGCTCAAAACGTATCATGGCAGAATTATGTCTTATATGCCTGTGGCTGACTGTCAGTTTCACATCAGCCCTTTAGTGTTTTTCTGGTAAGCATTTTTTTCCCTACACTATTCATGAAGATGTGCTTTCAATAGAAAGGTTTCAATTATGATGAGGTAAAAGAGTTTACAGACTAGGATATGCTTTTAGCTTTACTTTTACAAATTAGGTTGCAAAGACCAAGGTGACTCCAGTCTAGTAAACCCTCAGTGAGCAGACGCAGCTCCAAAACTGATTCTAAAGCAGGTGCCTCTCCTACACATCCGCGTGGCCTCCTCATGGCCTTGCATTTCTTTCCTTTTCAGTGAAACATTAACTTATGAGTGAAATCAACCAATTATTTTCGTTGTTCTTTAGTAAAATCAAAGGAAAAATTCCAAACTACTCCCAAATCCCCATGCTAGCATTTGCAGCATCAAGGAATGTTTAATAGACGACGTCCCTCATGAAACGATTGTCTGATTTCCTCTGTTACAGACCAAAGAATTGCGGGCTATTTTTCAGATAATTTTGCAATTTCAATTATTACATTTTGTCAATTATATTATGATTGTTATTGTATAAGATAGTAAATTATTGAATTATGTAATTGAAATAGTTTACTTAAAATATTATTTTATGAAGAAATGCATATGTCAGTACTTAATCTAAAAGTCTAAAACACTTCATTATTTATGTTTTCAAAAGAAGTTAGTCACCCATGAGAAAAACTCATTTTCCCCTAATCATCTCTTCATTAGTCAGACTTTATCACACTGTTATATAAAATTGAATTTGGCTAAAAAGTTTATATACTTATGGGTTACATAAGATATTTTGATACAGGCATGCAATGTGAAATAATCGCGTCATGAAAGATGGGGTCTTCATCCCCTCAAGCATTTATCCTGCGTGTTACAAGCAATCCAAATATACCCTTTTACTTATTTTTAAATGTATAATTATAAAAAGTTTTAATTAGGTGTGAGCTAGATATAATATTATAGCCGTAGTTTTACAGGAAAAACCATGACGTTTCCAAATAATTTCAAGCATTCATATGTTTAATCAAGGTGCATTCTACTAATTCTGGTAGGATTGTTGTATAGGTACATACATGGCAATGTGGTTTGCTGCCTCCATCCCCTGGTCACTTATATCTGGCATTTCTCCCCATGTTATCCCTCCCCAACCTCCCTACCACCCACTGTCCCTCCCATAGTCCCCCCAGCAGACCCCAGTGTGTGATGCTCCCCTCCCTGTGTCCACGTGTTCTCATTGTTCAACACCCACCTATGAGTGAGAACATGCTGTGTTTGATTTTCTGTTCTTGTATCAATTTGCTGAGAATGATGGTTTCCAGATTCATCCATGTCCCTGCAAAGGACACAAACTCATTGCTTTTTATGGCTGCATAATATTCCATGGTGTATATGTGCCACATTTTCTCTGTCCAGTCTATCATCAATGGGCATTTAGGTTGGTTCCACATCTTTGCTACTGTAAACAGTGCTACAATGAACATACGTGTGCATGTGTCTTTATAATAGACCAATTTATAATCCTTTGGATATATACCCAGTAATGGGATTGCTGGGTCAAATGGAATTTCTATTTCTAGGTCCTTGAGGAATCACCACACTGTCTTCCACAATGGTTGAACTAATTTCACTCCCACCAACAGTGTAAAAGTGTCCTATTTCTCCACATCCTCTCCAGCATCTGTTGTCTGCAGATTTTTTAATGATCACCATTCTAACTGGCATGAGATGGTATCTCAATGTGGTTTTGATTTGCATTTCTCTAATAAGCAGTGATGATGAGCATTTTTTCCTATGTTTGTTGGCCGCATAAATGTCTTCTTTTGAAAAGTGTCTGTTCATATCCTTTGCGCACTTTTGAATGGGGTTGTTTTTTTCTTGTAAATCTGTTTTAGTTCTTTGTAGATTCTAGATATTAGCCCTTTGTCAGATGGGTAGATGGCAAAAATTTTTTCCCATTCTGTTGGTTGCTGCTTCACTCTAATGACTGTTTCTTTTGCTGTGCAGAAGCTGTGGAGTTTGATTAGATCCCATTTGTCTATTTTGGCTTTTTTTGCCAATGCTTTTGGTGTTTTAGTCATGAAGTCCCTGCCTATGCCTACGTACTGAATGGTTTTGCCTAGGTTTTCTTCTAGGGTTTTTATGGTGTTAGGACTTATGTTTAAGTCTTTAATCCATCTGGAGTTAATTTTGGTGTAAGGTGTCAGGAAAGGGTCCAGTTTCTGCTTTCTGCACATGGCTAGCCAGTTTTCCCAACATCATTTATTAAACAGGGAATCCTTTCCCCATTGCTTGTTTTTGTTTGGTTTGTCAAAGATTAGATGGTTGTAGATGTGTGGCATTGCCTTCAAGGCCTCTATTCTGGTCTGTTTTGGTACCAGTACCATGCTGTTTTGATTACCATAGCCTTGTAGTATAGTTTGAAGTCAGGTAGCATGATGCCTCCAGCTTTGTTCTTTTTGCTTAGGATTTTCTTGGCTATATGGGCTCTCTTTTGGTTCCATATGAAGTTTAAGGTGTTTTTTTCCAGTTCTGCGAAGAGCATCGTAGGTAGTTTGATGGGGATACTGTTGAATCTATAAATTACTTTGGGCAATATGGCCATTTTCATGATATTGATTCTTCCTAACCATGAGCATAGAATGTTTTTCCATCAGTTTGTGTCCTCTCTTATTTCCTTGAGCAGTGGTTTGTAGTTCTCCTTGAAGAGGTCCTTTACATCCTTTGTTAGTTGTATTCCTAGGTATTTTATTCTCTTTGTAACAATTGTGAATGGCAGTTCATTCTTGATTTGGCTCTCTTTAAGTCTGTGATTGATGTGTAGAAATGCTTGTGATTTCTGCACATTGATTTTATATCCTGAGACTTTGCTGAAGTTGCTTGTCAGTTTAAGGAGATTTGGAGCTGAGACAATGCGGTCTTCTAAATATACAGTCATATCGTCTGCAAATAGAGACAATTTGACTTCCTCCTTTCCTAATTGAATACCCTTTATTTCTTTTTCTTGCCTGATTGCTCTGGCTAGAACTTCCAATACTATATTGAATAGGAGTGGTGAGAGAGGGCATCCTTGTCTAGTGCCAGGTTTCAAGGGGAATGCTTCCAGTTTTTGCCCATTCAGTATAATATTGGCTGTGAGTTTGTCATAAATAGCTTTTATTATTTTGAGACACGTTCCATTGATACCTAGTTTATTGAGAGTTTTTAGCGTATAGGGCTGTTGAATTTTGTCAAAGGCCTTCTCTGCGTCTATTGAGATAATTGTGGTTTTTGTCTTTGGTTCTTTATGTGGTGGATTACGTGTATAGATTTGCATATGTTGAACCAGCCTTGCAACCCCGGGATGAAACCTACTTGATTGTGATGGATAAGCTTTTGGATGTGCTGTTGCAATCGGTTTGCCAGTATTTTACTGAAGATTTTTGCATCTGTGTTCATCACGGAGATTGGCCTGAAGTCATCATTTTGACCATGGCTCATGTTGTATGTAATTATTAGAATGCCAAATATTTTAATACACATAGTTATCTAGAAG
>CAUYLG010009577.1:0-22490 GCA_963573385.1 Cacajao melanocephalus
ACGCCCAGAACGGCCGGGCGCGACTTCTCTGGCCCCTTCTCTGGACCACAGAACCTTGCCCGGGAGCTGAATAAACTGGAATTTAGTTTTCCTTATACTGGCCTCAGTTTCCTAATTTTAAACTCGACAATAAGCCTTACAGAGAGGTGTTCTGGGGGTCTCTTGTGGTTTCCTTGTGACCACAAAGGAGACACTGGAAGAAACGACCCTTTCTGCCTCGGAACATTGCTGTGTCAAGTTGTATCTGGAACTGCACTTTGAGGATAAGGCCAGTGGCAAGAAGAGAAAACCAAACTGAAACTTCAACTAAAACTGAAGCCAGAGCAAGAATGTATCATGGTTGTAGCCCACTCTTCCTTTGGACTCCTTGGACATAATGAATTTTGTTGTTTAAACCAGTTCATGTCAGAATTTTTTGGTTATTTGATGCTCACAGTATCCCAGCCAATCGTCTTGCTTTTACTGAGTTAATGAGAAGAAACAAAGTATTCCAAGAAATATCATTCTGACCCCAAAACTTGTAAATGTGCTCTTTCACTGCATGACTTGCTATAATTTAATTGCTTATGTTAGACATGATGGTTATATAAAATCTTATTGGTTCACTTAATCATAAGGTGTTTATTGGCCCGGCATGGTGGCTCACACCTGCAATCCCAACACTTTGGGAGGCCAAGGTGAGAGGATTGCTTGAGATCAGAAGTTCAAGACCAATAGGGGCAATGTATAGAGACCTAGTCTCTACAAAAAGGAAGAAAAAATTAGCCGGATGTGGTGTTACACACCTGTAGTTCCAGCTACTTGGAAAGCTGAGGTGAAAGGATCTCTTGATATCAGGAGTTTGAGGCTGCAGTGAGCTATGATCTCGCCACTGCACCCCAGCCTAGGTAACAGAGCGAGACCCTGTCTCTTACACACACACGCATACACACACACAAACACACACAGTGTTTATTATAAGAAATTTTGTTTGCTCACTTGAGCTTCATATGGACCCATTAGCCTTTCACTGATCAATTCACCACTACAGATCCCACTGCAACCTCTGCCTCCTGGGTTCAAATGATTCTCCTCCCTCAGCCTCTCAAGTAGCTGGGATTATAGGCATGCATCACCACGCCCAGATAATTTTTGTATTTTTAGTAGAGATGAAGTTTTACCACGTTGGCCAGGCTGGTCTTGGCCTTCCAAAGTGCTAAGATTACAACTGTGAGCCACCGTGCCCAGCCAGAAAATTATTGAAGTATTCTATTTTACACAACCATGGCAAAGCACACCCAATCCCTACTTGCAGTCCTCTTTCTCTCTTGAATCTATCCATGCCCTTCAAATCCATCCAGGCCTAAATTAAAAAGGCAGTCATCCACCAGACTCAACACACTTTTTCACCATATTGCAAGGGCAAATCTGACTTATCTTGAGATTAGATTTATGGTCGAGAAACTTTCAGAAATACAGTTGTAAAAATGTTTCCATGGGGGTTCTCAGTGCCCATTGAGACCTGGAGTTGTAATAGACTCCTGGATCCATATTTTCACACCGTAAGAAGGTGCCCCAACCCACAGGTACATCAGCTTCAACTGGAGACCTGATTGTGACCAGATGTATGAACAAGCACTAACACTGCCCACTTGCTTGATGTTGGTTCGAATTCCTATAATCTATTCTGGGTATCCAGACAGAATTGTGACACCCGAAACAATGAGATAAACTGTTTAATCTAACATAACCCTTCCAGTAAGTCCATGTCTTCGCCAAGCTGAAGCTTTCCCGGTCTCATTGTGTAAGTGTTTCTAAAGAGCTCAATCTTCTGCTGGGTGTGGTGGCTCATGCCTGTAATCCCAGCACCTGGGAGGCCAAGGCAGCTGGATCACCTGAGGTCAGGAGTTCGAGACCAGCCTGGCCAACATGGTGAAACCCCGTCTCTACTAAAAATACAAAAATTAACCAGGTGTGGTGGCATGTGCCTGTAATCCCAGCTACTTGGGAACCTGAGGCAGCAGAATCGCTTGAACCTGGGAGGTGGAGGTTGCAGTGAGCCAACATAGCGCCACTGCACACCTGCCTGGGTGACAGAGCGAGACTCTGTCTCAAAAAATAAAAATAAATAAAAATAAAAGAGCTCAATCTCCAGTCTCCATCTCCTTTACAGGTCTGTTGGTGGGGCTGAAAATTTCCACCCTCACTGGCTCTTTCTTGGACATGCCCCATCCGGAGGCTATCTAGAGGCCCCACCCTCAGTCATCTCATTAGCATAAACTCCAAGGTGATAAAAGGGGACGTGTTAAAAATAGTAAAAGATACTCTCTTGCTGGGGCGTGGTGGCTTATACCTATAATCTCAGCACTTTGGGAGGCCGAAACTGGAGGATTGCTTGAGGCCAGGGGTTCAAAGCCAGTCTGGGCAACAACATAGGAAGATCTTGTCTCTACTGAAAAAAAAAAATTAGCTGGGCATGGTAGCACATGCCACTAGTCTCAGCTATTCAAGAGGCTGCTGTGGGAAAATTGCTTGAACCTGGGAGATTATAGGCAGATTGCTTGAACCAAACTGGCTGCAGCGAGCAATGATCATGCCACGGCACTCCAACCTGGGTGATAGAGCAAGATCTTTCTAAAAAAAAAAAAAAAAGATATTCCTATCACTCAGGGAAATTTGAAGGGTTTTAGGAGCTGCATGCCAAGAACAAGGACAAAGCCAATTTTTGAAAATATAAGACTGGGCACAGCGGTTCACACTTGTAATCCCAGTATTTGGGAAGCCAAGGCAGACAGATCACTTGAGGTCAGGAGTTCAAGACCAGCCTGGCCAAAATGGCAAATCTCTGTCTCTACTAAAAAGATAAAAATTAGCCAGCGTGGTGGCATGCACCTGTAATCCCAACTACTTAGGAGGCTGAGGCAGGAGAATTACTTGAACCCGGGAGACAGAGATTTGGGTGAGCTGAGATGGCGCCACTGCACTCCCGCCTGGTGACAAAGTGAAACCCTGTCTTTAAATAAATAAATAACAAATAATAAATAAATAAAAACATAATACCACAACCTATGATATGTAAAGAGAGTGCATGAAAAATTAAAAAAAAAAAAAACCCAGACTGGGTATGGTGGTTCATGCCTGTAATCCCAGCACTTTGGGAGGCCGAGGCGGGTGGATCACCTGAGGTCAGGAGTTTGAGACTGGCCTGGCCAACATGGTGAAACCCTGTCTCTATAACAAACAAACAAACAAAAAACCCAGCAATAAAATCCCAGAACTAAATGACTTCATCACCGAATTCTACCAAATATTTAAAGATTTTTTTTTTGAGAGGGAGTCTTGCGCTGTAACCCAGACTGAAGTGCAGTGGCACAGTCTCAGCTCACTGTATCCTCTGCCTCCTGGGTTCAAGAGATTCTCCTGCCTCAGCCTTCCTGTAGCTGGGATTACAGGTACCCACCACTACACCCAGCTAACTTCTGTATTTTTAGTAGAGACAAGGTTTCACCTTTCACCAGTTCGGGCTGGTCTCGAACTCCTGACCTCAGGTGATCCACCTACCTCAGCCTCCCAAAGTGTTGGGATTGTAGGCATGAGCCACTGTGCCTGGCCATAAAGATTTAATACCAATATTTTACAAACTCTTCCATAAAACAGAAGGGTAAGGAACAATTCTCACCCATTTGAGACCATACCAAAATCAGATAACCAGATAACCATAACAAAAAAACTACAAATATCGATCATGAAAATGAATTAAAAAATCGGTAACAGGGTGAGTGTGGTGACTTACATCTGTAATCCCAGCACTTTGGGAGGCCAAGGCAGGAGGATCACTTGAGGCCAGGAGTTCAAAACCAGCCTGGGTAACATGGTGAGACCATGTCTCTACAAAACTTTTTAAATTAGCCAAGCATGGTGGGATGTGCTTGTAGTCCTAGCTACTTGGGAGGCTGAGGCAGGAGGATTTCTTGAGTCCAGGAGTGTGAGGCTGCAGTGACCTATAATCACACTGCTTCACTCCAGCCTGGGCAACAGAGTCAGACTCTATTTCTGGAAAACAAATAAATAAATAAACAAAAATCAGTAACAAATTACTAATAAGCAAAATCCAGCAATATATAAAAAAAAAATGTTGTAAAAGACCAAGTAGGATTTATCCCAGGCATAAAAGATTGATCAAACATCTGTGTTATCAGCTGAATTGAGCCCAGTCCCCTAAAGTTTATATGTTGATGCCCTAAACCTCAGTTCATTAGAGTGTGCCCATATTTGAAAGTAAGTCCTTTCAAAGTGATTGCATTAAAATGACGCTAAGCTGGGCGAGGTGGCTCACGCCTGTAATCCCAGCATTTTCGGAGGCCAAGGCAGGTGGATCACCTGAGGTTGGGAGTTTGAGACCAACCTTCCCAACATAGTGAAACCTCATCTTACCAAAAAAACAAAAATTAGCCAGGTGTCAGGTGCATGCCTGTAATCCCAGCTACTTTGGGAGACTGAGGCAGGAGAATCACTTGAACTCGGAAGGTGGAGGTTGCAGTGAGCTGAGATCGTGCCAATGCACTCCAGCCTGGGTGATGGAATGAGACTCTGTCTCAAAAAGAAAAAAAAAGCAGTCAACATTAAAATAAAATAAAAAGAAAGAAATGCAAGACTCCAGTCAAAATTAAAATTTAAAAAAATGAAAGCATATGCCTCAAGGCATTCTTAGTGGATTTTTGTTATTATAAGTTATAGGAAATACAAGTTGATTCTCTCTGTGAAGCTAATGATCTTTGGGTTTTGAATTGATGCAGCTAATTTATGTACAAGCATTCAACTCACTTGAATGACCATGGGCAAATTATTTAACCTGTGCCTCAGCTGTTTACCTATAAATGAAGATAAAAGGAACACATACTTTATAGGACTGCTATGAATAGAAAATGGGAAGTACTTAGCAAAATGTCTGCCATATATATGTGCCAAGTAAATGTTAGCCATTGTTATTGGTAAGAAAGTGGCTCAGAGAGGAACTTACCTGTCACCCTTCTCCCTGGTGTGTTAACTTCACCCCGAACAGCTCTTTGATGTTGGCTTTGGCAGAAGAGGGTGAGAGGACCCAGAACGGACAGGGAAATGGCAAGAGGGCCCAGAGAGAAGACTAGAGGACCTTACCAATAAGGAAGGAGAAAATGGGGTAAGGGGCAGGGCAGGGGGAAGCAGATGAGCAAATAACTAACGACATTCACTGAATTCTGAAAGGATCTGGCTGGGCGTGGTGGCTCATGCCTGTAATCCCAGCATTTTGGGAGTCCGAGGTGGGGGATCACAGGTCAGGAGTTTGAGACCAGCCTGTCCAACACAGTAAAATCCCATCTATACTAAAAATACAAAAAATTAGCGGGGCGTAGTGGCAGGCACCTATAATCCCAGATACTCAGGAGGCGGAGGTTGCAGTGAGCTGAGATCGTGCCATTGCCTTCCAGCCTGGGCGACAGTGCAAGACTCCTTCTCAAAAAAAAAAAAAGAAAGAAAAAGAAAGTATCTTTTCTTTTTTAAATTTCTTTTTTGTTTATAAAGCTTTTTCACTTAATACTGGATACCCCTGGTGTGGCATAATCTACTTTGCACAGAGAAAGCAGAAGAATAGGAAGGAGGAATAGAGGCTGGGAGGAAGGAAGGGAGGAAAGACACATACTGAAGCTGTCTTTAAGTTCATCTATTATAATTAATGCCACCCTCCGCTTAATGCATTTACTTTTTCCTTAATTCAGTAAGGAAGATGCCTTTGAGTAGGGCTCCTCCATAGAGTATTTTTTAATATAGAACAGATGGCTGAGATGAGAAAGAGGAAAATATTCTTGACACTTATGCCTATGAGTAGGAAGAACTGAAGGGAGAAGAAAAGATAAATCTTTTCTCTCCATTTCTGGCCTCAGTTTTCTATAGAACAGTGGTCAGGGATGCCCGGAGGCATATATCCAGCTGCCACGCCAGCGTTCCCACTTTTGTGAGTGACCCATCCATCTATGACCAGAGGGATATTTTCCTGCCTTGGCAGAGGAGGAGGAGTCAAGGGAGCTAGGCAGCTCTACCAGGCAAACTGTTTCCCCAGCATAGGCCCCGGCAGTTGGCACAAAGCTATACTTTGTGGGGCAGTCCCTGAATTACCAGGCTAGTGTTGCCCCTGGTGTTGCTGAGTGGTCCCCTGCTGGTTTGTTGGGACTGAAGGGAATCCAGTTTGGCAGAGCTGGAGTCAGTCGGGGAGCAGGATTCTGGGAGCTCTGCAAAATCAGTCGCAAGTGCTGAGAAAGGCGCATGATGGAGACGGAGTGCCCAAGACTTGCTTGAGGCTAGCCCAGTGAAGAAAAACCCAGAAACTCATGTTTCCAGAGGTCAGTCTGTCAGGCAGGAAGGACCCAGGGTTTGAACCCAGCTTCAGTCCTCAGGCTCTGAGGTTGCCCAGGCCAGGAAAGTCCAAGGAAGGGGCCTGGTGGTGCTCCACTTCCAGTACATTAAGGATGGGGCTGTTTATTCTCTTAACCCCTTCAAGTGGGTGCAGACTGAGTTCTCGTTAGCAGCTGGAAGATGTTCCTCCTACACTTTCCCCTTCCTGGCCCAAGAGAGCACCCAGAAGGCAGTAGGACCTGGTTTTTCAGGTACTGGGAACAGGGGGCTCACTGCTTGGACTCTGCTTAGGGTTGGGACAGTAAATATCCTGCCACATGGCTTTACCCTTCCCTCTAATCCCAAAGCCAGTATGTTCTGGTTGTCACAGAGTTTCATTGAGCCCAGCTACAGCCATCCAGAGCTGGTGCTGTAGGTGATCATCTGGTACATTGAAGGGACCTGTTTGCCTCCTCCGCTGTATAAGCTGTCACCTTGGGAGACAGGGAAGAGAAGGTGGTGGGCCAGTCCTGTGTCCTCCTCTGCTTCCCATGCCCCTGCATTACTCATCTGTGTTTCTTGTGCAAAAAGAGAGGAAGAGGCGTTAAGGGATGAAGGGTGATTATGTATTACTTATCCGTTTCTGAATAAAAGTTTGTTATTCCAAAAAAAAAAAAAAAAAAAGAAAGAAAGAAAATGTGGTGTGTGTGTGTCTGTGTGTGTATATAGTATTATTCACTGTGAAAAAGAAAGAAAGAAATTCTCCAATTTGTGACAACATGGATGAACTTGGAAAACATGCTAAATAAAATAAGCTAGTCACAGAAGGACAAATATTGCATGATTTCACTTATATGAGATATCTAAAATAGTCATACTCAGAAGGAGAGACTAGAACAGAGATTGCTAGGGGCAGGGGGAAGGAAGAAAGGGAGAGTTGTTGCTCAAGGTATGTAAAGTTTCAGTGATGCTAAGACAAAAATGTTCTAGAGATCTGCTGTACAGCATAGGTCCTGATATGGTTTGGCTGTATATCCCTACCCAAATCTCACCTTGAATTGTAATTGTAATAATCCCCACGTGTCAAGGACAGGACCAAGGACCAATTGAATCATGGAGGTGGTTTCCCTCATACTGTTCTCATTGAAGTGAATAAGTCTTACGAGATCTGATGGTTTTCAAAAGGGGAGTTCCCCTGCACACTCTCTTGCCTGCTGCCATGTAAGACATGACTTTGCTCCTCATTTTCCTTCCACCATGATTGTAAAGCTTCCCCAGTCATGTGGAACTGTGAGTCAATTAAACCTCTTTTCTTTATAAATTACCCAGTCTCGAGTGCATCTTTATTAGCAGCATCAGACTAACATAATGCCTATAATTCACAATATGGTGTTATATTCCTAAAATTGTTAAGAGGGTAGATCTCATGTTAAGAGTTCTTATTACTGGGACACCCTCCACCTACTTACCTTCCTCACCCTCCCTCCACACACAAACGGACATGGAAACCTTTAGAGGTGGTGGATATGTTTATTTCCTTGATAGTGGTGGTGGTACGGGTGTACATATATATCAAACTTATGAAATTATATACACTAAATGTGCAGTTTGTATTGTATATCAATTATATTTCAATAAAGCTCTTAAAAAATAAATAAAATCAGGACTACAAAAAATAATAAAATAAAGGAAGTACTGACAGGAAGCACATAGAAGCAAAAGTTTAATGCAGGATACCTGGGCCAAGAGAACTAGTAATCCCAAGCTGCCCATGGGATGCTTCTCAGACCTCCAGCTCAGTGGAGAAGAGTTTGACTGAGACTTCAACATGATGAAAGTGACAAAATGGAGGATGGGGTACCATACACTAGGGATTGAGGGGCTGGGAATAAAAACTAAAAAGCATTCCTTGTCCTTGACAGGTGGGTGCACTTGCCATGGCAGGGAAGAATGACCCTGTTTGTAATAGGACATCATTTTTCATAATAGAGGAAGAAGGTTTTAATCTCTGAGCACTGCTATGAGCATGTCTTTATAAGGAAGAACCTGCTTGCAGAAATGGGCTTTGGTCAGCGCTTTTTTGTGTGGAAGGCAGAGCCCAGGCTTCTGCCTGAGAGAAAGCAACTCTGCATAATGTAGGGAAGAGTGTTAGAGCTGACTGGGGGCTTTGGGGAAGAATTGTCAAGATGAACCCCTCAAAGTGGCATTGGTTATAGGAGGAACTATGGGAAGAACTAAATGTTGATGAAATTGTATTAAGTTGTTGGCTGAATGATTTGTGTGATACACTCATTTTACCCTTTCTCCTTTCTTTTTTATTATTATTTTCAAGTTCCCTTTGCCCAGGGGCCATTTCCCCTTTCAATCTTTGGTAAAACTTATGTTTCTTTTTAACTTCATTGTTGCTGCTATTTTAAATAGAGATGGGTTCTCACTATGTGGTCTGGGCTGGTCTCAAACTCTTGGGCTCAAATGATTCTCCTGCCTTGGCCTCCCAAAGTGCTGTGATTGTGGGCATGAGCCATCACACCCAGCCAAAATGTATGTTTCTTATTAATGCTTTATAAGGTATTTTCTTTGTGAGGGCATGGTGTAATTCTCAGTGCTGCATGGATTGAAATAGACTACACCTGGAGATGGCCAGTTTCAAGTCCATCTTCCCTCAGTCAGTCTGGATTGATCATGTCTTTTCCTCAGAGTCCCTGGAGAAGGAAAGGCACCCAAGAGAGGGACATGGAGGAAAAGAGGACACTGGACATTCTACAACTCCCAGAGGTCAGGCCCGGGGAGCACTTGGCCTGGACTGAAGATGGCCCATGTAGTCTAGAAAGTTTTCCTGCTATGTCGGGGACAGTGGCTCATGGCTGTAATCCCAGCACTTTGGGAGGCAAAGGCGGGTGGATCACCTAAAGTCAGGAGTTCAAGACCATCCTGACCAATATGGTAAAACTCCACTAAAAATACCAAAAAAAGTCAGGCGTGGTGGCTCATGCCTGTAATCCCAGAACTTTGGGAGGCTGAGGCAGGCGGCTCACAAGGTCAAGAGATTGAGACCATCCTGGCCAACATAGTGAAACCCTGTCTCTACTAAAAATACAAGAAAATGAACTGGGTATGGTAGCATGTGCCTGTAGTCCCAGGTACTCAGG
This sequence comes from Cacajao melanocephalus, assembly GCA_963573385.1. NCBI lineage: Eukaryota > Metazoa > Chordata > Mammalia > Primates > Pitheciidae > Cacajao > Cacajao melanocephalus. Next base: position 9,498 of record CAUYLG010009577.1, read on the forward strand.
AGGCTGAGGCAGGAGAATTGCTTGAACCAGGCAGGTAGAGGTTGCAGTGAGCCAAGACTGCACCACTGCACTCCAGCCTGGACGACAGAGCAAGACTGCGTCTCAAAGAAAAAAAAAGGTTTCCTGCTTTGTGGTAATACAAATGGCATAAGCATTCACCTGCCAAGCATGGAGAAAGAAACAAAGGGTTTCTTTCTAGGGTTCCTTGTGAAATGTGGAGAATACGCCATAGCTTTCAAGCCAGACTGCCTATATCTTGGTTCCTTTCTGAGTTTACTATTTGCTGGTCTCTAGCCTTTAGAAAGTCTTTTTGTTTTCTTTCTCTAACTGTTCTAGCCTGTCTTGGCTGGGCTAGTTCAAGGGAAGAGACTGAGTGCCAGATAGATACCAGGGCAACAGCACCTCCCTATGGCTTTGTGGCAGGATAGCAAGAAACATTAGCACCTGGATCTACCCAAGGAAAGGGTCAACCACAAAGGCGATTTGTAGGAGGTATAAGCTTTAGATTTTATTGTCATTAAGGAAAGTGGCATTTTTCCTTAGGCTGTCACCTGTTGAATTCCACACGGTTACAGACCATGAGTGGAAGTGCAGAAAAAATAAAGAATCAAGATATCCACTAAAGTTTTTTTTCCTTTTTTTATTGTAAATTCACAATTTATAATTGTATAGATTTACTGGTTCTGGGAAGAGGGAGTTGCATGGGAAAAAAATTTATGGGGTACAAAATGTTACAATTTATGAATGCAATGTGAAATAATTAAATCAAGCTAGTTATCATATCCATCACCTCAAATACTTAACAGTTTTTTGTGGCAAGAATATTTGAATTTTACTTAGCAATTTGAAATGTACAACACTCTATTAACTATATTTACCATGCTGTGCAATGGAATGTACAAAAAGAAAACATATTCTCCCTGTTTGAAATTGTATACCTTTTGCTCAGCACCTCCCCATTTTCCCCTCCTCCAGCTTCTGTCACCACCATTCTATTCTTCACTTCTATTAAGTTCATTGTTTTAATTGCACATATAAGTTAGAACATGTGGTATTTGTCTTTCGGGGCCTGACTTATTTCACTTAGCATAATGTTCTCCAATCCCATCAACGTTGTCACAAATTTCAGAATTTCCATCTCTTTCCCTCTCTCTCTTTTTTTTTTTAATGGAGTCTCACTCACTCTGTCATCCAAGCTGGAGTGCATTGGTCCCATCTCAGCTCACTGAAACCTTTGCCTCCCAGGTTCAAGCCATTCTCCTGCCTCAGCCTCCCAAGTAGCTGGGATTACAGGTGTGTACCACCATGCCTGACTAATTTCTGTATTTTTAATAGAGACGGGGTTTCACCATATTGGCCAGACTGGTTTTGAACTCCTGACCTCAAGTTATCTGCCCATCGTGGTCTCCCAAAGTGTTGGAATTACAGGCATGAGCCAATGCATCTGTCCAGAAGTTCCTTCTTTTTAAATTAAAGGCTGAATAGTATTCCATTGTGCATATGTAACACATAATACCCAGAAGAAGGTTTATAGATCATGTGTTAATTATATTTTTAGTTTTTTTTTTTGGGGGGGGATTCTCCATACTGTTTTTCATAATGGCTACACCAATTTACATTTCCATTAACAATGTACAAGTGTTCCCTTTGCTCTACATCCTCAACAACATTTATCTTTTGGTTTTTCATACGTAAACATTGTTTTGAAATAAAGTACAGGATGATTAAAAATATAATAATTATTAAAAATATAATAAACATTTTTAAAAGACATTCTGACAGGTGAGAGATTATATCTCATTGTGGTTTTAATTTGCATTTCTCTAATGATTAATGATGCTGAGCATTTTTTCAATATCTGTTGACTATTTGCATGTCTTCTTTTGAGAAATGTTTTTATCACTGGAACGCAAGGATGGTTCAACATATGCAAATCAATAAATGTGACATGCCACATTAACAGAATGAAAGACAAAAACCATATAATCATCTCTATTAGATGCCAAAAATCATTTAATAAAATTTAATACTTTTTATGATAAAAACTCTCTTATCTTTCATTTTCTAGGCAGAGAGTGAGAACAAGAGAGAATGAGTGAGAGAGAAAGATTACCAAAAAAAAAAAGTTCACCAAATTAGATATAGAGGGCATATACCTCTTCTAGGATACCCTTGAGTGCAAATTTTAAAAAAAAGAAACGTAAGGCTGGGTGCACAGGCTCATGCCTATCATCCCAGCACTTTGGGAGGCCAGAGCACTTAAGGTTAGGAGTTTGAGACCAGTTGTGCCACTGCACTCCAGCCTGGGCGACAGAGTGAGACTTCATCTCAAAAAAAAAAATAAAGAAAGAAAGAAAAAGAAAAAGAAATGAAATGTAGCTCAACACAATAAAGGTCATGTATAAGAAGCCCACAGCTAACATTACACTCACAGACTTTCCTGTAAGATCTGGAACAAGACTAGGATTTTCACTGTTTTAGTCTGTTTCTATTGCTCAATAAAATACCTGAGCCCGGGTAATTTATAAAGAAACAAGGTTTATTTGGCTCATGTTTCTGCAGGCTGTACAAGCATTGTGTAAAATCTGCTTCTGTTAAGGGCCTCAGGAAGCTTCCACACCTGGTGGAAATGAAGGGGAGCCAGAATATACAGATTACACAGTGAGACAGTGGAAGCAACAGAGAAAAGCAGCAGAAGGTGCAAGGATCTTTTCAACAATCAGCTCTTGGTTGGGTGCAGTGGTTCATGCCTATAATCCCAGCACTTTAAGAGGGCAAGATGGAAAGATCACCTGAGCCCAAGAATTCAAGAGCAACCAGCCTGGGAATAAAAGTCAGACTTTAGCACACTGGTTAGGTAAAAAAATAAAAAGTGAGACTCGGCCGGGCATGGTGGCTCATGCCTATAATCCCAACACTTTGAGAGGCTGAGGTAGGTGGATCACGAGGTCAGGAGTTGGAGACTAGCCTGACCAACATGATGAAATCCTATCTCTACTAAAGATACAAAAAATTAGCTGGGCATCATGGTGTGTGCCTGTAATCCCAGCTACTCAGGAGGCTGAGATTGTGCCATTGCACTCCAGCCTGGGCAACAGGTTGCCCATCTCAAAAAAAAAAAAAAATTGAGACTCCATCTCTAGAAAAAAATTTAAAAATTAACCAGTCTCTGCAGGAATCCAGTATGAAAGAAAAAAAAAATTAAAAAAAAGAAGAAAAAAAATTAACCAGTCATGGTGGTGTGCGTCTGTGGTCCAAACTACCTGGGAGAATGAGGTGGGAGGATCACTTCAGCTCAGGAGGTCAGGGCTACAGTGAGTTATGATTGTGCCACTGCATTCCAGCCTGGGCAACAGAGTGAGACCTTGTCTCAAAAAAAAAAAAAAAAAAGGGAATTTATAAACAAAATTTTTTTAAAAGTTAGCTCTTGTGAAAACAAAGAGTGAGAACTCACTCATTATTGCAAGGATAACACTAACCTATTCATAAGGGATCTGTCCCATTATCCAAACACCTCCTACCAGGCCCCACTTTTAACACTGGGAATCAAATTCCGACATGAGATTTAGTAGCCAAACAAATCATATCAAACCATAGGACCTACTCTCCCACTTCTGTTCAACATAGTATTGAAGTCCTTGCTAGAGCAATTAGGCAAGAAAAAGAAATAAAAGACATCCAAATAGGAAAATAAGTGAAATTGCCACTGTTTGCTGATGGCATAATCTTATATGTGGAAAACCCTATGGACTTCAGCAAAAAACTGTTAAATCTCATATGTGAATGCAGTAAAGTTGCAGGATACAAATCAACAGACAAAAAAATCAGTAGCTTGCTTTCGATTAGTGTCAATATGTTAAACATTTACAAGAAAAAAAGAAATAATATCAGTAACATTTCTATACACTAACAACAAACTTTCTGGAACCCAGGGTTGTGAAAAAAAGAAATAACAAACTATTCAAAAAAGAAACAAAGGGAACAATCTCATTCACAAAAAAAAATTTTTTTAATCAGAAATAAATTGACCAGGTAGGTGTTAAAATCTGTACTACCCAATGCGACCTGCAGATTCAGTGCAATCCCTATGAAAATCCCAACATCTCCCCTTTGCTGACTTTTTTTGGCAAAGCAATAAGAAAAAGAAAATCCCAACATCTACTCTTGCACCAACTTAAGTTAAAAAAAAAAAAAAGAAAAGAAAATTCTAACATTATTTTTTATAGAAATAGAAAAAAAATCTAGCCTGTAATCCTGGCACTTTGGAAGGCCAAGGTGAAAAAACTACTTGAGCCAAGTAGTTCATCTCTACCAAAAAAAAAAAAAAAAAAAAAAAAAATTAGCCGGACCTGGGATACCAGCTACTCCAGGGACTGAGGTAGAAGGATTGTTTGTTTGAGCCCAGGACGTTGAGACTGCAGTGAGCCATGATTGTGACACTGCACTCCAGCCTGGGAAAGAGAGTGAGACCCTGTCTAGAAAGAAAAATAAAAAAACGTCCTTTGCAGAGACATGGATGAAGCTGGAAACCATCATCCTCAGCAAACTAACAAAGGAACAGAAAACCAAACACCACATGTTCTCATTCATAAGTGGGAGATGAACAATGAGAACACGTGGACACAGGGATGGGAACATCACATACCAGGGCCTGTGCGGGGGGCAGGGGTCATGGGGGAATGGGGAGGGAGAACATTAGGACAAATACCTAATGCGTGTGGGGCTTAAACCCTAGATGACAGGTTGGTGCAGCAAACCACCACAGCACATGTATGCCTATGTAACAAACCTGCATGTTCCACAGATGTATCTCAGAACTTAAAGTAAAATAAAAATAAAAATTAAACAAAAATTTTTGAAAATTCGTATGAAACTGCAAAAAAAAAGTAGCTGAGGCAATTAAGAGCAAAAAGAACAAAGCTGGAGGTATTTGCTTCAGAGCTCTCTGAAGTTGACAAAGCTCAAAGTATCACAGTACCTGATTTTAAACTATACTGCAAAGCTATACTAATCGAAACAGCATGGAATAGACAAAAAAGAAAAAGATATATATCAACAAATGGAACAGAATAGAGCCCAGAGATGAATCTAACTGATTTTCAATGAATATGCCAAGAAGACAGTTTTATTTAATAAATGGTGCAGGGAAAACTGAATTTCTGCAAACAGGAAAATAAAATTGTACCCTTATTTCAACACCATGTACCAAATTCAACTCAAGATGGATTAAAAACTTAAACATTCCTGTATTAGTTTGTTCAGGAAAATTGTGAAAGAAGAAAGAAAGACTGACTTAAACATAAAACCAAGAACCCTAAAACTACTTGAAGAAAATATAGGAGATCTAAAAAAAAAAAGAAAAGAAAATGCTTAAGAACTGTTGTGTAATTAAAAAAAAGAAGAAGAAAGAAAGAAAATGCTTAGGAACTGATATGTAATGAAAAAGGAGGAAGAAGAGAAAATATATAGGATCAGATGATGACAGCCAGAAAGAAGAAAGGAAAGAAAGAAAAGGGGAAACATACAAGACATTGGTCTGGGTAATGATTTTTTGGATTTAATCCCAAAAACATGGACAACAAAATTAAATATAGGCAAATGGTATTACATCAAACTAAAAAACCTCTGCACAGTTCATGATGTGTATCTAAAACAAACAAACTAAAAAGCTTCTTCACAGCAAAGGAAATAATCACCAGAGTAAAGAGACAACCTATGGAATGGGAGAAAATATTTGCAAGCCAGATATCTGATAAGGGGTTAATATCCAACACACATAAGAAGCTCAAAGAACTCAATAGCAATAAAACAAAAAAAAAAAAGCAATTAAGGCCTGCTTTCTGCTGAGCAAGACTTCTTTCTTATCCCTCCCTAATAAGAAGGAAGAAAAAGGGCAACTAAAAAATGGGTAACTCCTCGTTAGTATAGTGGTAAAATTTAAACATTAAAAAAGTTTTGGGGCCAGCTCGGTGGCTCACATCTGTAATCCCAGCACTTTTGAAGGCCAAGGTGGGCTGATCGCCTGAGCCCAGGAGTTAGAGACCAGCCTGGGAAACATGGCAAACACTGTCTCTCAAAAAAAGAAAAAAAGAAAAATTAGCTCTGATCCAGTCTAGTGCCAAGCTAAAATAAAATAAAATAAAATAATTATCTGGACTTGAGCCCTGTTTGTGTCACTGCAGTGGAGCCTGGGCGACAGAGTGAGACCCTGTCTCAAAAAAAAAAAAAGCTTTGAGTTGTAAAAATGGGTCAGATCAAAAGAAAAGGGAAAAAAGTGCACAAGGAACCTGAATAGACATTTCTAGTGACATTTTTAAAGCCATGAACCAATTTTGGCACAAATACTTTATCATATTCAGTCATTTTTTTGTAAATTATTTCTTGTAAAGCCGTCAGATACAAAAGAGTGGTTTTCTTCACCTGAATACATGACAAGAAAATGCTGAAATCAATATACAAATCAAATCATCTGTACTGTCACTGTTAATCTAAAAGACAGTGGTTGCATAGAGAATAGCAAGAATTTAGACCAGCTTATTGAAGTGGGAAAAGAAAAATAAAAAGAGCTTCAGAGTTAGGCTTTGCCTCTTAAAAAAATTAAAAACATTATCCTGAGAGTGTGTGTTAAAAAAAAAAAAAAGGATAAAAAAATTAAAAACATAAGTCACTGTGTTGTGCTTGGGAGTTAGCAGCCAAAAACAAACAAACTCAAAAAGAAGTCGCCATCTGTGAAAGAAAAAGAAAAAATAAAAAGACTTCACATCCATTTAAGTATGCAGAAAAAGAAAAATATTTTTATTTTTATTTATTTTGTTTATTTATTAATTTTTTAAAGACAGGGTTTCACCATGTTGGTCAGGCTGGTCTTGAACTCCCGACCTCTGGTGATCTGCCCACCTTGGCCTCCAAAGTGCTTGGATTACAGGCGTGATCCACCACGCCCAGCCGAAAACAATTTTTAAAATAAAATAAAGTGGGTATAGTTGGGAGCTTAGCCATGGACATACAGAATGGAGTAAGACACCGGAGGCTCCAAAAGGTGCGGGGGTGGGAGCGGGGTGAGGAATGAAATCCTACCTATTGAGTACAGTGTTCACTATTCTCGTGACGAGTATGCTACGCAATATACTTCAGCGCTATGTAATATATCAAAGCAACAAAACTACACTGTATTCCTAAATCTATAAAAATAAAAAATTATCTTGGCTGAGACTGCTTTAAAAAATAAAAAAATAAAAATTTAAAAAAGAGAGATGTTACTGGATGGCAAGTCACTAATAAAAAAAGAAAAAAATAGTAAGAGCAGAGTAAGGACATTTAGTTTATACTTTCAAATGGGTTTATCATTTGAAACAATAAAGTTGTTCATTGAATCTTCAGAGCGTTTAAAAAAAAAAAGCTGTTTACTGACAGAATTTCCCACCAAGTTAGCATAGATTACATGCTCTTTGATAAAAGCAACAATAAAGTTAAGTGGGGGTTTTTTTTTTCCTCTTTAGCATTTGCTTTAAGAGAAAAATAACCTTAGGTGTAGTTGAGTCCTAGAAATAAAAAAAAAAAAAAAGAAAAAAGAAAAAAATCCTAAATTCCTTCAGAAGAGGTAAAAAAAGAGAGAGGGAGAAATACTTAAAACTTGTAGTGATAGCTCAAGATGGATTAAAGAATAGCTCAAGATTGCCAGTAACCAGTCACTGACCTGGGATAAAATAAAAAAGGATAACTCAAGATGGATTAAAGAAATTAAAATTAAATTTAAAAAAAGAAAGATCTGCAGGAACTGGGTATGAAAAAAATTAAAAAAAGAAAAGAAAGAAAAAACTTGTAGGGATTTGCACTAGCATAGGTATAAAAAATTTAAAAAATAAAACTTGGGATTTCCGATGCCAGCGAACCATGAAATATGAGAGTATATTTAGCAATCATAGTTATTTAGCTCATGGTAATTGCCATATGTATAATTATAATTTGCATTCCAGTTATTTAAACTGAGATATTCTTGATCAGGTTGAACACATGGTGAGTAGAAGATCTCTTTCCCCAAGAAATAAGATGGAGAGAGTCTTTGGAGAACGGCCTCACTGAACTGGTAAGTCAACTTCCTCCGGATTTTGGTAATTTCCCCACTTCTTCCATAATTTCTCAGTGCCCTGGCCATTTTCTGGTAAGTCATGGTCTTCCGGTTGCCTTTTCTTTTCCCCCAAAGCTCGGCAAGTTTTTCTTTGTTTTTTGATACAAATTGAAAAATGCCTTTGGTTTTATCTACCCACTGAATACAAGATGCCATCTCAGGATTACACAGGGATTCGTGAAGGTATTCAAACAGTCGGAGCTTCTTCCTGCCTAAAATGAAGGGAAGCAAGGTCAAACTCCACTGTGGATGTACACCGAGAACAGCTTCAGGAGGGTTTGCTGAGTAACTACCGAGCAGCATTGAGATTGGTTTTTCTCCTACTGCCCTTACGAATGCATGATGGCATCATTTTATGGGACTCCAAGGTCAAAGATCTATTTGGTCTATTGAAGTTTCAACTGGATCTTTCTTTGCTGGAGGAGTTAAGAATGTTGTCCGGCCAGGCGAGGTGGCTCACGCCTGTAATTCCAGCACTTTGGGAGGCCGAGGTGGGTGGATCACTCGAGGTCAGGATTTCACCAGTCTGACTTGGTGGAATTCCTCCTCTACTAAAAATACAAAAATTAGCCAGGTGTGGTGGCATGCGCCTGTCATCCCAGCTACTCAGTACTCGGGAGACTGAGGCAGGAGAATCGCTTCAACCCAGGAGAATCGTTTGAGGAGGAGATTGCAGTGAGCCGAGATAGCACCACTGCACTCTAGCCTGGGAAACAGAGGGGGACTGACTTAAAAAACTTTCTACAGAACAAAAAAACTGAGCAAAATGGACCACAAAGTTTAGCAGTTTTGACAGGAAGCCTCAAAAAGCCATTTCCAGAAAGCAAGTCATCTGAAGGGGCTTTATTCAAATGAGTTAAGGGATGTAAATGCACTTTGTAAAATGCAAATATATTAGGCAATTAATACCAAAGACCTAAGTAAAAATGCTAACACTGCGTCTGCACAGTTACTTGAGAAATAAAAAAGAAGAGAAACTCAAATGGAAATGCCACAAATGTTTTTATATCACTTTAACATTATTTATTTAGCAGTGCAATGGCCACTGTGATATTTCTCATTGTTGTGAAATAAAACGGTACCACTAGAATTTTTATCTTTTTAGGAACACAGCCATTCATATTTCAAAATAACTAGGCAGGAAATTTTGAGAGAATCTGTGTGTTTTTTGTTCAGTTGATAGGATTTCTTTTGCCTAACAGCTCATGAGAACAAAAGTGACAGCCCATTTTGTGACTTCTGAGTTAGCCTGTAAATACCATGCTCTGCCAGATCTCTCAGTAGCTACAAAATTTGCAGCCAAATTCCATTTTCCCTTGAGGAGGTATAATAGTGGATTCCTAAACTGCTTTAAATAGTCTCTGGGGAATAATACTCTTGAATGATGCATTTATAACTCATCCAAAGACTTCAAACATTTTTATAAAGATTATCTTTTGTATTATATTATCTTGAGTTTATGAATTGAGAAATGAAAGGGACTTACCAAAACACACATCATGAATTAAAGTCACAGCTTAAACAAAACTCTTCTGCCTCTCTGATTTTACAGACTTATGGGCAAAATAAAAAGAGAAAAAAATTAAAAAATAAAAAAACAAAACTCTTCTGCCTCCCATTCAGTGATGAAGTCGGTCTTAATGGATCATCTTTTAAAGTTTTCCGTATTATTTTAATGTTTAAATTTTTATTTTTTAAAAATAAGGTATTATATACTCATGGTAAAGACTCAAACCATAGTACAAACTGAAAGTAAAAGTGCCAGTGTATTTTACATATTTCTAGAAAAGGTTTTTTCTTAATTTTTACATGTACAAATACATGCATATCCTTTGAAATTACAAACGGGACTATACTCTTGTACTTTTTTCAGTATATAATGTATCTTAAGTAAATTCTGGGCATGGTGGCTCACGACTGTAATCCCAGCACTTTGGCAGGCCAAGTTGGGCAGATCACTTGTGGTCAGGAGACCAGCCTGGCCAATGTGGTGAAACTGTCTCTACAAAAAATTAGCCAGGCATGGTGGTAAGTGCCTGTAATCCCAGCTACTGGGGAGGCTGACATGGGAGGATCACTTGAGCCCAGGAGTTGGAAGTTGTAGTGGGCCGAGATCGAGCCACTGCACTCCAGCCTGGGCTACAGAGTGAAATTCCAACTCAAAAATATTATAAATAAATAAATAAATAAATAAAATATATAGACGAGGGAGTCTCTCTGAACCTATTCTGGTTCAGGGAGGCTACCTGATTCACTTAAAAAAAAAAATTATAGGCCGGGCACAGTGGCTCACGCCTGTAATCCCAGCACTTTGGAGGCCAAGGCAGATGAATCACTTGAGGCCAAGAGTTCAAGACCAGCCTGGCCAACATGGTAAAACCCTGTCTCTACCAAAAAATATAAAAAATTAGCCGGGTGTGGTGGTGGCGCCTGTATTCCCAGCTACGCGGGAGGCTGAGGCAGGAGAATTGCTTAAACCCAGGAGATGAAGATTGCAGTGAGCCAAGATCATGCCACTGCACTCCAGCCTGGGCGAAAGAGTGAGACTTGGTCTCAAATAATAATAATAATAATAATAATAATAATAATAATAATAATATAGGGGCTGGGCACCATGGCTCACGCCTGTAATCCTAACACTTTGGGAGGCCCAGGTGGGTGGATCACCTGAGGTCAGAAGTTTGAGACCAGTCTGGCCAATATGGTGAAACCTTATCTCTACTAAAAATGCAAAAATTAACCAGGTGTGGTGGGCGGCTGTAGTACCAGCTACTCAGGAGGCTGAGGCAAGAGAATCACTTGAACCTGGGAGTTGCAGGTTGCAGTGAGCCAAGATCACACCACTGCACTCTAGCCTGGGTGACAGAGTAAGAGTCTGTCTCAAAAAAACTTAAAAATAAACAATCTACTATATATAATTTTTATCACTATTTTGGACTGTACTCCTTCTACTTAATTTTCTCTTGAAGTTTACTGCAAAACAATCAATAAATAGTAAAATAAAAACGAAAAAATAAAAAGTTAACTGTGCAACAGCCTGAGGCAGGTTCTTCAGTAGGTATTCCAGAAGGCACTGTTATCATAGGAGATGACAGCTCCATGTGTTATTGTCCCTGAAGACCTTCCAGTGGGACAAGATGTGGAGGTGGAAGACAGTGATAGTGATGATCCTGACACTGTCACTCCTGGGCTAATGTGTGTGTTTGTGTCTCCATTTTTAACAAAATAAGTTCAAAAAGTAAAAATAAAAATAATTAAAAATAGAAGACTAGGTGTGGTGGCTAACACCTATAATCCCATCACTTTGGATGGCTTGAATCTGGGAGTTTCAGACCCAGCCTGGGCAACAGAAGGAGACTCTATCTCTAAATAAATAAATAAATAAATAAATAAATGGAAGTCTCACCCAAGATGAATGGCTTGGAGTGGTTCAATAAGTTAGAGTTAAATTACTCTCGATTGTGGTAAGAGAATATTTTGCAAATACAATTCCAAACTCAGATATAAAATCCCTTGAAAGCTGCTAAGAGGAACGTCTGGTTCTTTTACCTATATAACGAATGATGGCTCAACATACCTTTTCCCCGCTTTTGCTGGATAATAGTGGGCTGTACCAGCTGGTTTTCAGTTATGTTCTGCAGAGATTGATGAATATTTCCTTCAAAATAGAAGTCCGCAGCATTGTTCTATATAAATAATGCAGCAGGATATTAAGTGAGACTTTCCCTGTGGCACCCTATTATAGGCTGAAGTCAAAAGCTGGGGCCAAAAAGAGGCTAAGCGTCTCCCATATTGTAAAAGGAATTATCTCCAACTGCAGCCAGATAGCTCCCAGGGCAGCACAAGCATCAAACCTACATAAGGAGAGGACCAGGGGACAGACGGTAATCTTTGGCTTTGTGAGGAGTGTCCTACCCTCCCTAAAAAAAGATGGGATTGCTTAAAGTCTGTGGTACCAGCAGAAAGGGAAGACGGGCTTCCGTTCCTGTGTTGGATTCCCATGTAGGAAAGAAGAGATAAGAAAGATATCAGTAGACAGGTAGGAAGATAAAATAAGTAATGAAAACAATAAAAATTTTAAAAGAAAAGAAAGGGCAGAGCACAGTGGCTCATGCCTGTAATCTCAACAATTTGGGAAGCCAAGGTGGGAGAATCACTTGAGCCCAGAAGTTCAAGACCAGCCTGGGCAACTTAGTGAGACACCATCTCTACAAAATTTTTTAAAATTAGGCCAGATGTGGTGGCTCCTGCCTGTAATCCTAGCAATTTGGGAGGCCGGGGTGGATAGATCACCTGAGGTCAAGAGTTTGAGACCAGCCTGGCCAACATGGTGAAACCCTGCCTCCACTAAAAGTACAAAAAAATTGGTTGGGTGCGGTGGCTCACGCCTGTAATTCCAACACTTTGGGAAGCTGAGGTGGGTGGATTACCTGAGGTCAGGAGGCCAACATGGTGAAATCCCCTCTTTACTAAAAATAAAAAAATTAGCTTGGAATGGTGGCAGGCACCTATAATCCCAGCTAGCTACTCAGGAGGCTGAGGCAGAAGAATCGCTTGAACCTGGGAGGCAGAGGTTGCAGTGAGCTGAGAGGTTGCAGTGAGCCATTGCACTCCAGCCTGGGTGACAAAAGTGAAACGGTCTCAAAAAAAAAAAATTAGCCAGGTGTGGTGGTGGACACCTGTAATTCCAGCTACTTGAGAGGCTGAGGCAGGAGAATTGCTTGAACCCAGGAGGCAGAGGTTGCAGTGAGCTGAGATGGTGCCATTGCACTCCAGCCTGGGCAACAAAGCAAAAAACAAACAAACAAAAAAACTACATCTCAAATAATAATAATAATTTAAATTAAATTAGCCAGGGTGGTGTC
>CAUYLG010009579.1:0-39462 GCA_963573385.1 Cacajao melanocephalus
CTGGGATTACAGGCATGTGGCAATTTTAGCATCTTTTGCCATCTGGAGAGGCTGAAAGTTTCCGAGATCATCCAGTTCTGGTTTCTTTTTTTTTTCTTGCAGTAAAATAATTATAAAATTTACCATCTTAGCCATTTTTAACTGGCATTAAGTAAATTCACATTGTTGTCCAAGGTTCAGCACCATCCATCTCCAGGACTTTTTAAATCGTCCCAAACAGAAACTCTGCAGACATTAAGCAAAACTCTCTATTCTTCCTTCCCGGAAACCCCTGATAATTTCTATTCTATTTTCTGTCTCTATTAATTTGCCTATTTGATGTACCTCACGTAAGTGGAATCATTCAGCACCTGCCCTTTTGTGACTGGCTTATTTCACTTAGCATAATGTTATGAAAGTTCATCCATGTTGTAACATGCGTCAGAATTTCCTTCCTTTTTAAGTCTGAATAATATTCCATTGTATGTGTGTACCATATTCTGTTTATCCACTCGCCCATCAATGACACTTGAGTTGCTTCTATCTTTGGGCTATTGTGGATAACGCTGCTATGGACGTGGGTGTGCAAGTTAGTTCGGTGGTATTTTCAACAGTGCTATGCCGAGCACTGACTGCCATTTGCATAGCGTGTAGGTAGGACAATAGAAATTAGTAAGTAGGTGAGTCAGTGAAGGCTCTGCTAGAAATCTCAAGAGCTGGGTTTGAGCCCCAGCCTTATAACTAATAACTTCATGTTTTTGAACTTTTGTTTCCACACCTGAAAAATGGGGTTAGGTCTTTCTGCTTCATTGCCTTCATAGGGTTGATGTATGTTTCAAACAAGAGAGGAAATGTGAAAGCTCTTGGTAAACTGGAAAATGCTATGCAAATGCAAGGTTGAAAAGAGTACATTTTATTAGAGGAACAAGTCGCCATGTTTTGTAATACCTTACATTTTCTCCCAATAAGTACTTCGGAAATATTGTTTATCTGCAGAAGGCAGAATGTGACATTCCTTTACTGTTTCTTCAATTTAAAACTGAGTTGGTATCAATGTTGCAAACTTGATGCGACTATTAGTATTCTGCATGTACTTCCTCATTTACTTTCCAGTTTTATGCAAATGAGTTCAGTGCCTTTGTAAAAATGTAGTCATCTTAATACATTTCCAATTGTTTGGAAGCGACGGCCTTTTCCCTGAGTAAATCATTGTCTGAGTTTAAGATAAACACGTTCAATACCATTCGTTTTTCAAGTGCCACATATCTGGAGTCTAAGTGCTTGTACAGTGTGCACCAACTTAATCCAGAACTGGGCTGTACGGATGAGGACCAGTGTGCTTTCAAGTTTCCTCATCGCTTGCACAGAGCTAGGCGTGCCGAATAGAAAAACATTTTTTTTCCTTTCCAGAGGTTTTATTGTTTGAAATGTAATAGATGAACATGTAAGGATGTGATTTTTGGATGACAGTTTATAAAGCCCATTGATAGACACAATTTTGGGGTAAGTTCTGAGAAATGTTGTTTTTCTGTGACTAATGGGTAAGCGGATTATGGTGACGAGGAATTGTTTTTCTTCCCATGTGTGCTGTGTGGTTTAGGGCTCCGGATCCACGCCGGACACTTGTTCCACCACAGCATTTTCCCACCAGCTTTGGGGCCACCGCATGGTGTTGTGGTGTTGCTGACACTGGGACTTGGTATTTTTATAAGTTCCTGGTCAGTTAAATTCAGGATATGAAGAGTCAGGCTTTCCGTGTTGTCCTGCGCATGTGCCAAAGCCCTCTTCCTTCCTGGTAAAGGTTAGACAAATAGGGCACCATCATGATGACTGCAGGATGGGCTGGCTCATGGTCAGCAGTGAGGGATGCCTGAGCTTCCTGCACGGTGTAAGGTCAAGACCTGTCTTTGGTTATCATTCAAAAGGAAGCAGGTATTTGAGGTGTTATATCCTCCTGTCTGCCCCAAATGGAGACCCGTTGGTCCCCAGACATGACACCTCTTTGAATGCAAAAGGAACTGTATGTTTTAGTCCCACCTCATCTCCTTTTGAATGATTCAAAGAGAAAAAATAGTTTTATTCTTGTAAAAGTGCCTAAAAGTAAGAGGTATCGATGCTGAGATTACAAGATCTTCTTATTAAAAGCAATTGGGATTATATAAACCTTTGTGTGGGTGGCACAGAAAGTCATCTGCATATTTTACCTTCTTAGATTTGGGACAAGTGATTTATTCTCAGCCAAGGCAATGACAAGTTGCAAGTTGGCCAATACTAAATATGTGATAACAGAGCAACAGGCTGCCTGTCAATTACTGGCTAATAAGAACTTCACCGCCACCACCTGCAGACCTCCAGCAGCGCCTCCTCATTCCCTGACAATTTTGCTCATCTGCTCAAGAAATTCTAACATATTCTACATTCTGTCTTCCAACTTAAAAAAAAAATTCTTTGCTAAGAATATTTTGGCAATCAGATGCTCTTCAAAAAACAACAAAAATATCCAAGTGTTTATTTGCCTTACCTTCTGTTCTCTCCTCTTGTATATAGAGGGATGTACCGCTGTCACTATGGCTCTTTCAAATGGCCGTGAGTTCTTATGCTCTGACCTTGAACTCCGGGCTCTTGCCTTCTTGCCCTCTGTCTGATAGTGATGGGTCCTTCCACTGTGATATATTTCCAAAGCACTCTTCTCCAAGGTGGCTTTGTAATCTGTCAATGTTTGGGACAAAGGGTCTCTAGTTAAATGCATTTGGGAAATAAATGCTGAGTTAAGCAAACTCTGTTGTTGCAGGATTTCCAAAAGTCCTTGATTTCTTTCTTTCTTTCTTTCTTTTTTTTTTGAGATGGAGTCTTGCTCTGTTGCCCAGGCTGGAGTGCAATGGCACTATCTCGGTTCACTGCAAACTCCACCTCCCAGGCAGGTTCAAGTGATTCTCCTGCCTCAGCCTCCTTAGTAGCTGGGACTATAGGCTCACGTGACCACGCCCAGCTAATTTTTGCATTTTTGGTAGAGATGGAGTTTCATCATATTGGCCAGGATGGTCTCCATCTCTTGACCTCGTGATCCGCCCACCTCGGCCTCCCAAAGTGCTGGGATTACAGATGTGAGCCACCATGACCAGTTAGTCCTCGATTTCTCATAGGTGCGGAATGCCACCCTTTTCTAATCCTGCTGACTTCAGAAATCCCCTTTCAGGAGCATATCTCAAACATAGCTTGTGGAGCTAGAGTTCCACAGATGCACTTGAGAAAAGGCCAGCATCGTACGGGGAAGGTTGTAGTGATGACTGCACAAAACCTCACTTTCTTTTGATATTAAACAAATGCCAGGCACTGTTGCGCGCAACTGTGGGCATTCCTTACTCAATCTGACAGCCCCCTTTAAAAAAAAATTAAACATAAGCATACTTTAAGTTAAAAGTAACTCTGAGTTTCTTTCTTTCTTTTCTTTTCTTTTCTTTTCTTTTTTTTTTTTTTTTTTTTTTTTTTTTTGAGGCAGAGTTTCACTCTTGTTGCCAGGCTGGAGTGCAATGATGAGATCTCAGCTCACCCCTGCATCCTCCGCCTCCTGGGTTCAAGTGATTCTCCTGCCTCAGCCTCCCGAATAGCTGGGATCACAGGCACCTGCCACCACGCCTGGCTAATTTTGTATTTTTAGTAGAGATGGGGTTTCTCCATGTTGGTTGGACTGGTCTTGAACTCCCGACCTCAGGTGATTCACCCGCCTTGGCCTCCCAAAGTGCTGAGATTACAGGCGTGAGCCACCATGCCCAGCAGCTCTGAGTTTTAAAGCATCCTGTGGTGAGGTTTGTAGGCTCAGAAAGAAGTGTGTATTTGTGAGTACTGAGTTTTCTTAAAGCATGCAGCTTAAGGACACATAGCTCTGGGGACCCGACTGTGCTGTGAAGTGCATGCCTCACTAGAAATCGGGGCCCCTGATGTTTTTCTAGTTCTGGATTCTGAGCTGCTGAGGTGGCATTTAGAACGCTTCTCCCTCTACATGCTACTCCGCCACTATGGGTGTGAAGAACACCTGGGTTCAGACCCCTGCAGAGTGCTTGCCACAAGCTTCCTGTATTTTCTGGTGTTGTCCTCTTTCTGATAAGAAACTAATTTTAATGCTCTCTGCTAAGCCCAAAATTAGTCATTTAACCCCCATGGGGCAGGTTTCTTATTTAATAAGGATTTCGTCTATGATAAATTCCTTTTACAAGAAAATTGATTTGTGAGGAAACAAACAGACCACCTATGTGAAAAAATAAAAACCAAAATAAAAAAGGATTTTGTATAAGCAATATCTATTCCTAGCTATTGTTTAAAAATATGACTTGAGGCCGGGCACGGTGGCTCATGCCTGTAATCCTGGCACTTTGGGAGGTCAAGGCTGGCAGATCAGCTGAGTTCAGGAGTTCGAGACCAGCCTGGCCAACATGGTGAAACCCCGTCTCTACTCAAAATGCAAAAAAATTAGCCGGGTGTGGTGGTGGGCACCTGTAATCCTAGCTACTTGGGAGGCTGAGGCAGGAGAATCACTTTAATCCAGGAGGCAGAGGTTGCAGTGAGCCGAGATAGCACCACTGCACTGTAGCCTGGGTGGTAAGAGTGACTCTCCATCTCAAAATATATATATGTGTGTGTGTGTGTGTGTGTGTGTGTATATAATATATATATGTGTGTGTGTGTATATAATATATATATATATAAAAAATATATATATATATTATATATATATATGACTTGATGGCCAGGTGCAGTGGCTCACACCTATAAGCCCAGTGAGCACTTTGGTAGGCTAAGATGGGAGGATCACTTGAGCCCAGGAGTTTGAGACCAGCTTGTAGTGAGACTTTGTCTCCACACAGAAAAAAATTAAACAATGAGGCAGGAGGATTGTTTCAGTCTAGGGGGTGGAGGCTGCAATAAGCTGTGATTGTGCCACTGCACCTGGCCTGGGCAGAGCAAGACCCTGCCTCAAAAAAAAAAAGAAAAAGACTTGAATACTACTTCATAATTTTGTATTCTTAAAAATGTGTTCACATTATCCTGATCAAGAATTGTTCTTACAAAAAAAAAAAAAAAAGAATTGTTCTTACTGTAGTTGAAGAATGACAGCCCACATTATTAAAAAATTCAGGTGACTTCAGCCAGTCTTTCCCATGACATGTTGCTTCCTAGTTACTGCCAGGTAGTGGCTTTCAGCAAAGTCCAAGTTTCTAAGAGTGGGGCTAGTAAAATTTAAAATATCTTTGGTAATGTTTCTTAAAATAATGGGCCTGTATGAGAAAAATTACGTTTGTTAAAATGAAAAGATCTCCTAACCTTTGTGGGTAAGGCAGTCTTTGGAGAGAAAATTTTGCAAGTGGTACTAAATCAATGATTAATTGCAGAACATTGATTCCTTTCAAGGTCTTCATTAGTTGACATTGCAGTTTACATAGGAAGAACCAAAAGGGGCTAGGGAGAGCCTTGGACATTAGGCCTCACTGGACCGATCAGCAGTGGCTGACAGCCGTGGTGCTGGCTGATGGGACAGGCAGTGGCTGGGGGAGTGAATCATGCTATTGATGCAACCCTGAGAACCCAAGCTTTGATACAAAGATTCTGAATGATTTTAAGTATTTTCCCTAAAAACACTTTAAGACATACCATTATTTTTGTTTTTAAGGTAACTATGCCAACCTATGCTTAAAGGGAATTCTTAAATTTGGGGTTTGCTGGAGGGTTTCAATTCCTTTACGGTCTGCAGTGAATTATCGTCTTGACTGTGTGCCTTTTTCAAAAAAGCATTTTACATTGTACTGAAAAGATTACATTCTTTTGGCTTTGGAAAAATATTTCCTGTTCAGTTGAGGCCATTAAAGTCTCTTAGCATTTCACATCTGGAACCATGTGCCTCCCGTCACCAGCAGAGTGAGTGTGGTGGCCTGGCTGGGACTCCAGCCCCTGGACTTGTTTACTTCCTAAGCCTCAGCCTTGAGGTTTTTGAGGGAGTGAAGGGGTTCTGAGCGGGGGAGAGGAGCTTCCTTCCTCCCGGGGCAGGGCAGGGTGGTGTGTGTGTGTGTGTGTGTGTGTGTGTGTATGTGTGTGTGTATTCTTCCTGGGTTGGTGATGGAGGAGGTCTCCTCTTGGGTAATGAGGGGGGTTTCTTTCTCCTGGGCTAGGGAGGAGAATCTTTCTTCCTAGTGTATGTTGCATCCCCTCTCCCCTCTGCCTCATGCCTTAAGCAGCTCCTATTTTCACTCCCACCCAGTTTTCCAGAAAGCCAACCCAAACATCCGTGGAAGCGGGAAGTATCCCTCAGGGAAGAGAATGAATTTGAACAAAAAATGCTGGGCAGCCTGGGGCCTTTGTGTGGGTTGGAGCTGCAGGCCTCAGTCTGGCGCCCCTTGTCCCCATCTCCCAGGCTGGGTTGAGGGAAGGCCTGGGAGAGGTGGCCCTGGTGCCTGCTCTGTGGCTCTCCTTCCTGGGGACACAGGGGACTGTGTCCTGCTTTCAATCTTTAAAAGGAAACCAAGCCTCTGGGTGCCACGTGACTTTGTGAGCCTTAAGCGGTCCCCCAGTTTGCTGTGGTCTGGGAGGGTTAATTTATGTGGCCTTGAGGACCCTGCTCTCCAGAGATAGACCTGATGCTGCGCCCACTCTCAGGATCATGGAGCTGGGCTGTGTCTGCTGAGCCTGGTGGCTTCAGTGCTGAGAACACTCCCTGTCCCTGTGGCCTTTTGGGTGGCCAGGCACTAGAGCTCTGGGGCAGAGGGTGTCCTGGGGTACAGCCCACTGAGTTCTTTGAGGGAGTCCGACAGCCCCAGCAGCATAACCTACTGGGGAAACAATTTCATGGTGTGGAAGGAGCAAAACATTCATTGCATTTCTCCCGATCACACGTGACCAGAAACGATGCCAGGCAATCCTGGGCAGCCTGTAAGAATCAGGCAGGAGCTTCTCTGGGTCCCTGAACAGCCAGGCCTCAGGCCTGATGGCCTTGGGTGAGGTGCCCCCTCCCTGCAAACCCAAATGACCACAGTGTCTTCATACCCCCCGGCAGGTGAATTCATAAGGGGCCAAGGTCAGCATCTTCATGGGGCTGGTTAATCATGCTCTTCTGTTGAACTTGCATCCTTGCTGCAGGAGACGGGTGGTCCAGATCTGTCAAACATCTTTCCCAAAATACAGGGCCAGCAACAGAGAATGACAATCAAGGCCAGATCTCCACTTGCCCCTTAATGCTGAGGTTCCTGGGTGTGTTTTGAGCGTTAGCTATTGAAGTTGGTTTCTGGGGAGGAGCATGCAGCACGCGTGTGGGCCCCAAGGTGGAAGCAGCCACCTCTCCAGCTTGTTTCTCTTTTTTCTTTTTCTTTTTTTTTTTTTTGAGACGGAATCTCACTCTGTCCCCCAGGCTAGAGTGAAGTGGCATGATCTCGGCTCACTGCAACCTCCACCTCCTGGGTTCAAGTGGTTCTCCTGCCTCAGACTTCCAAATAGCTGGTATTACAGGTATGCGGCACCACGCCTGGCTAATTTCTGTATTTTTAGTAGAGACAGGGTTTTACCATGTTGGTCAGGCTGGTCTCGAACTCCTGACCTTGTGATCTGCCCACCTTGGCCACCCAAAGTGCTGGGATTACCGGCGCGAGCCACCACAACTGGCCTGTTTTTCTGAATTTCTTTGAACATTCAGTGAATCTTTTTTCACACTGTGGGAAGCTACTTGCCCAGCTAGTTGAAACGAATAGCAGTTTGAACAGAGAGCTCAGTTGGACAACCATCCAAATGGACCAAGTGCTTAGGATGGGAAAAGCATGGGAAGGGATCTTCAGGGTGGGCTGGGGAGGGCCAGGAAGCTGTGTGGTACTCTGCATGCCCCAGCTCCTCTCATTGTTGTGAGTTGTGGGGGGTGACTGCTCTGAGACAGAGTTGAGGTGTGAGTTAGGAGGTCCTGCAAGACAGAAGATGTGGCCCAACATCTGCTTATCCTGTCTTAGGCAGAACACAGGACTCAGTGTCCCCCAGAGTCCTTGCCCTTGTGTTTTGGAGCTCCAGAAAGGCTTCAGGAGTGCTGGGTGTATTTGAGACAGGTCTTAAGGATGGACAGGCAGAGAGAGCCCTGCAGCAGGGCCTTAGGGCACCCTGAGTGCTGCATAGGAGGGACCTTGGATTTAGTTTTATTTTTTTGAGACAGTTTCATTCTTGTAACCCAGGCTAGAGTGCAGTGGTGCAATCTCAACTCACTGTACCCTCTGCCTCCCAGGCTCAAGAGATTCTCCTGCCTCAGCCTCCTGAGTAGCTGGGACTACAGGCGCACACCACCACGCCTGGCTAATTTTTGTATTTTTAGTAGAGACAGGGTTTCACAATGTTGGCCAGGCTGGTCTCGAACTCCTGACCTCAGGTGATCCTCCTTCACAAAGTTCTCGGATTACAGGAGTGAGCCACTGTGCCTGGACTGACCTGGGACTTTTAAATGGCATTTGAGCTTGGTAAAGGGAACTGTTTTGATCGGGTCAGTAGCACAATCTGAATGTTTTACACTGATTTTGAAATCAGACCTGGGCTCATGCCCCAGTGCTGCCCCTTGCTGGCCAGGCATTACTCTCCAGATGCCTCAGTTTCCTCTTCTGTAAATGAAGTAAGCAGGATTCAGTGGGATCATGGGTGTGGAGCTCTCGGCATCTTGTTGGCAACTGGAGCCCAAAAAACATCAGCTGCTGTTGTTATTTTAATTGGTGATGGGGGAGGGTGGATGGATGGATGGATTGATGGAGCAGGTAGTTGTTAGGAGATGCTGAGGGCCTGGCACAGTGGCTCATGCTTGTAACCCCGGCACTTTGGGAGGCTGAAGTTGGTAGATTGCTTGAATTCAGGAGTTTGAGACCAGCCTGGCCTGGCCAACGTGGCAAAACCCTGTCTCTACAAAAAACAAAAACAAAAAACCACCACCACCAACAACAGATATTGTCCGGGCATGGTGGCTTGTGCCTGTAGCCCCAGCTGCTTGGGGGGCTGAGGTGGGAGGAGCCCTGGAGCCTGGGAAGTTGAGGCTGTGGTGAGCTGAAATTGTACCACTGCACTCCAGCCTGGGTGACAGAGTAAGACCCTGTGAACGGGGGTGCCATCGTGGATCCATCTGGCTCCCAAGCTGTGCACCAGGGGCCAGTCAGAAGTAGGGAAGGCCTGTAGGTTCAGTTCAGGCCAGGGGGCTGGAAGAATGTGAAGATGTGTTTACTCAGCTATTTATTTACCCCTCTGTATGCCCATGACATTTTCACCCTTGAAAGTGAGGGACAAGGAGGCTGGGCTTCTGCAGAGGCTATGTCCTGGTCCACAGAAACTCTTAACATCCTCCAAAGTTAGGAGCCTTCCCCTCCAGGAACTACTCCCAGCAGTGAGATTCTTCCTAGGCAAACTTGGTGGACTGAAGACTTGCCACTTTTTGCAGTCTTTGATTCCAGAAAAGTGATTGGCAGGGGGAACAGTGCTTCAGAAATAAGCGGGGGAAGCTGCTTTTCCACAAGGGGCTCAGTGTGGGTGTTTACGTCCAGGCTTATCTTAGAGGAGGAGGAGGAGGAAGAGGAGGCAGTTGCTGCGGCAACCTCCTTCCCCTATGGGATGCTCAAGAGGTGAATCGGAGGCTGAGGTGGGGTCCACAGATTGGGGATACAGCCCAACGATACATGCCAGCCAGAATTGTTGGTCACTGCAGAGTGGGAAACTGACTGCTGCTTCTCAGCTGAAGTTGGATGCTATCAATTTCTTTGAGCTGGCCGGGTGCGGTAGCTCATGCCTGTAATCCCAGCACTTTGAGAGGCTGAGGCAGGCAGATCACTTGAGGTTAGGAGTTCAAGACTAGCCTGGCCAACATGGTGAAACCCCGGCTCTACTAAAAATACAAAACCTAGCCAGGCATGGTGGTGCACACCTGTAGTCCCAGCTACTTGGGAGGCTGACACACAAGAATCACTTGAACCCTGGAGGCTGAGGTTGCAATGAACCGAGATCACACCACTGCACTCCAGCCTGGGTGACTGAGCAAGACTGTCTCAAAAAAAAAAAATTGTCTGAGGATTCAAGGATATAATTTTCCCCCAAAAGTAAGGTGAGAGGAAAGAGACACAGAGGAAGAGTTGAAGAATAACCAGCACATTAATATGTACATTCACCCATCTGTGTGTGGATGTGTGGTTTTAGAATTCATACTAGCAATGTTCTTACAGAGTCTTACAAAGAGTAGCCCAATTAAAGCAGAAGAATTGGCACAATCTCATGAACCTGCACGGCCAATGTTAGCTAGCAAAATAATAATGCAAGCTGGATTTTGACAAAGTTATCAAGTTCTATCCCTCTAGTCTCATGCTCAGGGTTCCAGCGTGTCTACATGGGCTCTCGGCTGACTCTACAGCCATCTAAGGGGGCTCTCCCTTCATCTCCTTGGAGTTGGGGCCAACCCTGCCATCAGGAATGTCTTCTATGTTCTTTGGTACCTTCTGCTGTGCTGCTGTTTTTTTTTTTTTTTTTTTTTTAAGTTTTTAAAAAGATAGGTGAGCCAGGCATGGTGCAATGTGCCTATAGTCCCAGCTACTTCAGAGGCTGGGGTGAGAGGATCACTTGAGCCCAGGAGTTCAAGTCCAGCCTGGGCAACATAGCCAGACCCTATCTCTAAAAAAATTAAAATTAAAATAAAAAAGGTGAACACGACTGGACATCGTAGTTCACGCGTATAATCCCAGCACTTGGGAGACCGAGGTGGGTGGATCACTTGAGGTCAGGAGTTGGAGACCAGCCTGACCAACATGCTGAAACCCCGTCTCCACTGAAAATACAAAAATTAGCCGGGTGTGGTGGTGCACGCTTGTTGTCCCAGCTACTCGGGAGGCTGAGGCAGGAGAATTGCATGAACCCAGGAGGTGGGGATTGCAGTGAGCCAAGATCATGCCACTGCACTCCAGCCTGGGTGACAGAGTGAGACTGCACCTCCAAAAAGAAGAGAAAAATAGGTGAACATAATTTTTAAAGCAAGCGTTCACTTTTATTTATTTATTTATTTATATTTTTAAAGATGAGGTTTCACCATGATGGCCAGACTGGTCTTAAACTCCTGACCTCAGGTGATCCATCCACCTCAGCCTCCCAAAGTGCTAGGATTACAGGCGTGAGCCACCGTGCCCGGCAAGCGTTCACTTTTTAAACAACTTCTCAAGAAATAAGTTACTTTCATTTCACAAAAGAGTCAAACTAATGTCCTTTCTTGCCTATTTGACCCCAGCAGGCATGTACCCAGTAGATGTTTTGGAAGATGACCCTGATGCGCATCGGGAAGCTGCCCTGGCTTACTGCGCCGCGCTTGGGGAAGGAGCCGGGGCCTCATCCGAGGTTTTCTGTCTTCCCACTGGGGAGCAGGTAAGTGTGATCTTCCTTGGCAAAGAGCTCTGTAAAATCTAATCTACAGAGTAAAATGTTATTGAAAGAATATGATAGATTAAAAGAAAGCCCTTCTGGGGTGAATATTAGAATAAGCGCACCCTGAGAAGATGAATGAATCGTGCATGGGGATTCTGGAGTCCAGAGTGTGAGTCCAGAGCTGCGAGTCAGTGAGCCAGAGCCTGTGTGAATGTCTACCACTCACTTACCAGCTGTGTGACTTTGAGCAAGTGTCTTAACCACTCTGGCCTTGGTAGTGTCATCTCTAGACTGGGGACAATAACAATACATACCCTATAGTGTTATTATGAGATACTGTGTGTGATGCCCAGCTCCCTCAGTTTCCCCATTTGTAAATGAGAGGATTAGTTGGTCTTCAGTCTCCAAGGTTTGATTCAGTCCCAAAACTTTGTGATTTGGAATGAAGTGATACCAATTTTGATTTTTAGTACTGATAAAATTCTATGCATTGTGAGTAAGGACTGGAAAGAAACAGAGCAAAATGAAAATCATTTGTTAGAACAGTAAGATTGTGGGCGAAATATTAAAATTGTGTTACTTTTTTTTTGTTTTGTTTTTGAGACAGAGTCTTGCTCTGTTGCCCAGCCTGGAGTGAAGTGACGTGATCTTGGCTCACTGTAACCTCTGCCTCCCGGGTTCAAGCGATTCTCTTGCCTCAGCCTCCTGAGTAGCCGGGATTACAGGTGTGCGCCACCATGCCCAGCTAATTTTTGTATTTTGAATAGAGACGGGATTTCATCATGTTGGGCAGGCTGGCCTCGAACTGCTGACCTTGTGATCTACCTGCCTTGGTTTCCCAAATTGCTGGGATTATAGGCGTGAGCCACTGCGCCTGGCCAGAATTGTGTTACTTTTAAGATCATTATTTCCCTCCCTGCAGTAAGTAAAGAGTACATGTAAATCTTGGGTAATACCTACGTCAGCCCTCCCCTCCCTTGTTTTTTTTCAGAATTTGAGGCTGATCTGTTGAAGGAGACAGTCTTCTTGTTTTATATGGATACAATTTCACTCCTACCAGATACTGTTATCTGGCGGGCAAAGCTGCTTGAGAAAGACAGGGTTTTATTTCATTGCACTGAAGTTGTTCCTGAGTCAATGCAAACAATGGCTTATGCAGTTTATTGTGTGGCTTCCTTTAGAGTTTGGAAATGCTAGCTCGCAGTCACTCCCAGAAGAAACCAGCTCTCATTGGTGATCAAAAGCCTCCGCATTTTTGATCTGCAGAGGGAGGTCCTGGTCCTCACACGCTTCCGCGCCCCCTAGTGGCCGTTAAGCCAAAAAGGCAAATGCTAGGTCAAGGCTAGGGGCTTAATGAGCCAGGATGGTGAGGGTCAGGGTTGCATGGAGTGTGGGGGTGCTAGGTCATCTCAGAAGTGGGTAGAATTACAAGAGTTAGCCCTGAAGTACATTAGGAGGCAGTTTCTATCATCTGCTTTTATTTCACATGTATTTATGGATTGCATTACTTGCACCTGACCCCAATATGTAGTATGCTCAGTGAGTGAAGAATTTTAGTGTTATTAGTGAAAACATAAGACAGCTACTAAAATTAAGTTGTTTTAATGTGATAGAAATGTGAAATGACTTTATACCTATCTGCTTTTTCACTTTCTTAAAAAAGAATGTTTCAGCTGGGCATGGGAGGCTTACACCTGTAATCCCAGCACTTTGGGAGGCCAAGGTGAGTGGATCACCTGAGGCCAGGAGTTCAAGACCAGCCTGACCAATATGTTGAAACCCTGTCTCTACTAAAAATACAAAACAAATTAGCAGGATGTGGTGGTGGGCACCTGTAATCTCAGCTACTTGGGAGGCTGAGGCAGGAGAATCGCTTGAACCCGGGAGGCAGAGATTGCAGTGAGCTGAGATCATGCCACTGCACTCCAGCCTGGACAACAGAGCAAGGCTCTGTCTCAAAAAAAAAAAAAAAAAAAAAAAAAAAGGGAGCTATCTTATGCCATTTAGGATGGTGAAATAGTCTAATTTGGAATGATATTGGACCTCCTTATTACTTTTCTAAGGTTTAATTTTTCTTTTTGAATGCAAAGAAGTTTTTCAAAACAAAAAGATAAAGAAGTGGTTTGAGGATATGTCATGTCATTTCACTTTGGTCCTAAAAATATTTCCTTTTGACAATTAACTCCTTTTCCAGTCTTGAAATTGTCCTGTCACATTGAAAATACAATAATATTAATAATTGTCAATTTTTCTGATTATAAAACAGTACGTGCTCATTGTTTAATATTTAGGAACTGTTACAGAGGATGGAGAAAATAAAATCACCCATAGTTAACTGCTGTGAACATTTTAATGTGTTTTCTTTTGACGTTTGTATTTTTGCAATTCCTAAAAAATAGGTGAGATCACTTTCTGAATACAATGTGGTTTGTAATAAGCATCTTTTTCTTTTTCTTTTTTTTTTTTGAGACAGGGTCTCTCTCTGTTGTCCAGCCTGGAGTACAGTGGTGTGATCATGGTTCACTACAGCCTCTACCTCTCAGGCTCCAATTGATCCTCCCACCTCAGCCTCCCAAGTAGTTGGTACTACAGGCATGTGCCACCACATCAGCTGATATTTTATTTCTTGTAGAGATAGGGTCTCACTATGTCGCCCAAGCTGTTTTCAAAGTCTTGGGCTCAAGTGATCACTGAGGCCTCCCAAAGTGTTGGGATTACAGGCATGAGCCATTGCACTCAGCTGTCTTTCCATGTTGATCCAATGCTTGGTAAATGTTGGGTTTAATGGCCTGTAACAGCTAGCTTGTGTATGAACCATATTGCATACCACGTCTTTGGGAGGGCCAGCCTGGGGACTCTTCATTAAAGTGACGCCAAAGACTGAGAAGCACCAAGACATTGATAGGTTGCAGGATTTGTTAAGAAATAGTTCTCTGAAACTGTGGAGGCCTGCTATCAACTTTGAACAAGCAGCCTGCCTGCCTAGCTTAGCCAACATGTTCTTTTGTAATTTTCTTATACTGTCCTTGTTTTTCTTTTCTTTTCTTTTTTTTTTTTCTGAGACGGAGTCTCGCCCTGTCACCAGGCTGGAGTGCAGTGGTGTGATCTTGGCTCAGTGCAGCCTCCTCCTCCCAGGATCAAGCAATTCTCCTGCCTGAGCCTCCCAGTAGCTGGGACTGCAGGTGAGCGCCACCACGTCCAGCTAATTTTTGTATTTTTAGTAGAGACGGGGTTTCACCATGTTGGCCGGGATGGTCTCCATCTCTTGACCTCATGATCCACCCACCTTGGCCTCCCAAAGTGCTGGGATTACAGGCGTGAGCCACCACACCTGGCCTGTCCTTGGTTTTCGAAACAGATTTAGTACCAGAGCACATTGACCTTTTTGTCTGATGACCACAAAGAAGGCTTTGGATCTAGGTACTTGAGAGAAGGCTCTGGGACAATCTCAGTATTAGAGATACTGGTTCCTCTCTCATATAACAAACAAGTGCTCAGAGTTGAGCTTCTTTGTCCCAGGGCTGACTGGGAGCCTGGACTGGGCCTGTAGGGACCAAAGAACGTGTGTATTTCTCTTTCTTTTCTTTTCTTTTGAGACAGGGTCTCACTCTGTTGCCCAGTGCAGTGGCGCGATCTTGGCTCACTGCAACCTCTGCCTCCCAGGCTCAAGTGATTCTCCTGCCTCAGCCTCCCGAGTAGCTGGGATTATAGGCACATGCCACTACCACCTGGCTAATTTTTGTATTTGTGGTAGAGATGGGGTTTCACTATGTTGGCCAAGTTGGTCTTGAACTCCTGACCTTAAATGATCCAACTGCCTTGCCTCTCAAGGTGCTGGGATTACAGGCATGAGCCACTGCACCCGGCCAAAGGTGTGCCGGTAATCCCAGCTACTCAGGAAGCTGAAGCCGGAGAATTGCTTGAACCCAGGAGGCAAAGGTTGCAGTGAGCCGAGATAGCACCATTTCTTGAGACTGCTTGCTGGACTGAGCCAGGGCAGCCTGAGTGGCATCCTGGGGGAGATGGGCGTGTCCCAGGCTGTGTCCATACAGTGGCCTCCGGGGCCCTGGGAGAAGAGCTGGACCCAAGGTGGGCGGATTGGGATCCAGAAGGTGGTTGCAGTAGGAGGTGTTTGGAAGGGAAAGCTGAAGGGCGATTGGCCGATAAGTAGGAATCTAGGTCAATATGTGTGGCTAGATGGACATGTGGACGTGGGGACGAAAAGGTGTGCTGGGCGGGAGATGAGAGAAGAACTTTTTGAAATTCCCCTTGTGTTTAGCTCCGCATGGGTAAGGTTTCCATTTTTGTGGTGCCTGTGTTCTGTCAAACTAAGCCCGTGTTCTGTGCAACAGAGTTCTTTCAATGCACACTGTGCTAATTAATGTTAAATAACTTCCCATGCCCGTATTATGATGAAATAACAAAATGGTCATTTTGTGATTTTTTCAGGTGAAACTTGAAGCTTCATCTGTTTGCTTTTGCACTGTGCACCGTGATGAGCCTCAACACAAGATACTGGTTTTGGTTAATCCTCAGTACACAAAGACAGGTTGGTGGTTATTAATGGAGTTTAGAAACAGGCATCTTGACTTCAGCATACACAATGGATGGAATCAAATCCCCAGGAGATGATGGTTGTGCTCATAGGCCGAACCTGGAAGAACACGGAAGCAGAACTGATTTATTTTCAGCTTTTAGGGATCCAACAGTGCATTTGTATTTCTGTTTATGGACATATATATATACACATATATGTATGTGTATATATATATGTATGTGTGTGTGTATATATATATATATATTTTTTTTTTTTTTTTTTTGAGACAGTCTTGCGCTGTTGCCCAGGTTGGAGTGCAATGGTGCGATCACGGCGCACAGCAACCTCTGCCTCCTGGGTTCAAGCTGCCTCTCCGGCTTCAGCTTCCTGAGTAGCTGGGATTACCGGCATGTGCCACTACCACCTAGCTAATTTTTGTATTTGTAGTAGAGATGGGGTTTCACTATGTTTGTCAGGCTGGTCTTGAACTCCTGATCTGAAATGATCCTCCTCGCCTTGGCCTCTCAAAGTGCTGGGATTACAAGCGTGGGCCACCTCGTCTGGCCTATATATTGATTTTGTATTAAAGACACAAGAACTGCCTCTTGCCCACAGTGGCCGTCCTTGGAGCTGCTTTGGTGATGCTTGCTGTTCTTATTAGCAAGAGCGCACAGAATTGGAAGCACTGGGTGGGGTTCTTTTGTTGGAGTGTCACCATGGCCCTGTGCAGCCAGGGGACCATTCTCATCCCCCACATTCAGACAAGGACATGAGGCCTCTGAGTGATTGAGTAACTGGCCTAAGACCACACAGCTAGGGCCTGATAGGGTTTTTTTGCAAGTGATGATTGGGTGGGGTTTTGTCTCTGGTGGTGAAGTTCAGTCATCTGTAACTCATTCATTCTTCCTCTGCATTATGGAGAGACCATTTGTGGCTGGCTTTCAGATTCTCACAGTGAGTCCTCTGCAGAAGAGGCACCACCAGCCTCCATGGCATCTGGGGCAGGGGCCTGGGGGCCATTGGCAGTGGGCAGTGTGAGGTGGGGTACAGCCCGTCCATTCTCCCTAAGAAGAGATGAAGCAACTCATTTCAGTGAGGGATCTCAATTTAATTTTAATCCTATGTAGACATTTTCTCCTCTATTCTACCTGTGTTTTTTCTTGCATTTTGCAGATCTCTTACAATGACTGTGTATTGCTTTCCTAATAAGAAATAATAATAATACATCTTAATTGGTGACATGGCTTGGCTGTGTCCCTACCCAAATCTCATCTTGAATAATTCCCAGGTGTTATGGGAAGGACCTGGTAGAAGATAATTGAATCATGAGGGGAGTTTCCCCCATACTGTTCTCGTGGTAGTGAGTTGGTCTTACAAATCTGATGGATTTATTGTTTTTTTATTTTTGGGGGGGCATGGAGTTTCACTGTTGTCACCCAGGCTGGAGTGCAGTGGCACTATCTTGGCTCCCTGCAACCTCCACCTCCCGGATTCAAGTGATTCTCCTGCCTCAGCCTCCCAAGTAGCTGGCATTACAGCTGTGTGCCACCATGCTCAGCTAATTTTTGTGTTTTTAGTAGATACGGGGTTTCACCATGTTGGCTAGGTGAATTCCTGACCTTAGGTTATCACCCGCCTGGGCCTCCCAAAGTGCTGGGATGACAGGCATGAGCCACTAAGCCTGGCTGATCTGATGGTTTTATAAGGGGTTTCCCCTTTTGCTTGGCTCTCATTCTCTCTTGCCTGCTGCCATGTAAGATGTGCCTTTTGCCTTTTACTGTGATTGTGAGGCCTCCCAAGCCACGTGGAACTGCGAGTCCATTGAACCTCTTTTTCTGTGCGAATTACCCAGTCTAGGGTATGTCTTTACTAGCAGCGTGAAAACGGACTAATACTATTGGTCAGCCCTCCTTCGATGGTATGGTGTCTGGTGAAGTTTGTGGTTACGGGCCTTTTACTATATCTGCAAAGCGTGGGGCTCCTTCAGCTTCCAGCTTCCTTAGAAATAGACTTTTCCTGT
Source organism: Cacajao melanocephalus (assembly GCA_963573385.1). Taxonomy (NCBI): domain Eukaryota; kingdom Metazoa; phylum Chordata; class Mammalia; order Primates; family Pitheciidae; genus Cacajao; species Cacajao melanocephalus. The sequence continues at coordinate 17,928 of CAUYLG010009579.1, forward strand.
CACCTGCATGTCTGCCTGGGACCTGTACTCAGAGGATGCCCCGCTTGGTGCATGCGACAAAGCTCAAGGTGAGGTCTCTGGGGCAGGCTATTTTGCAACGTCCTCAAGGCCTCTGTCTCTGCTGAACGTGAAACTTAAGTGCTTAGCTAGCTGTGTGGGAGTTTTCAGCATGCTGGCAAAGCTTCCTTGTTGCTTCAGGGCTGGAGGCAGCTGAGATGTGTGTGAGCGCTTTCTGTCAAGGTTCAAGGTGTCTCTTACCTCCGTCTGGTGGAGCCTTGTCTGTTGTGAGCGAAGGGGCTGTGAGAACCTCAGGCCTTTGATCTTACCTTGGATCTGTGACTGCACCACCAAGTTGCTGAAACTTAACAAGATGTACCCACATGAACCCTTCAGTGCACAGATTGTCAAAAACTCTAAGAATATTGTTTGCCCATTTTAAGAAAATGCTCACAAATCAGCTGCCCCACCACCCCCTTTTAGGCATTTAACAATATTCTGGTTATAGGTCTTTAACTACAATTTGCATAATGTAAACATATGACTGACTCTTATAAATCTGTTTCTCATTTGTATTGGACTTAATTTTTTTTTTTTGTTTTCAAGAATGTACTATAATAAATATTCATAAGCTCCAAGACATCTCACTATGGACCCTTCGTTATATATAATAGCACTTTAAATAACGTTTCAAAATGTTTTCCTACTGCTGTGGGCTCAATTGTGTTGGCTGTGAATTTGCATGGTTTCAAAAACAGCACTCAGGTGTTCCTGGAGCCCCATGCTCTTTAATCCAGGATTTGGAAGCACACATGAGTTCTTTCCCAAACGCATCACACGCTTCCGGAGCTTGTGGCTTGAAGCATGTGGACTATACAACAGCCAATGGTATCAGGGACCCTCTTCACAGCTTTGACAAATGTGTTACCTCCCTTCTTTGCTTAGCTGTGACCGTGGAGAATGCTATCGCTGCTTCCTTTGTCACTTTCTTGGAAAAGTTCTATTTGTGAAGGCCGTGCATGTTTGTGTGTTTCAATGGAAGCTGAAGGAATCAGAAGCTGTTTGGTCAGCCCTGGGTATGAGCTAATTATTGAAAAGGTGGTTGAATCCATCACAGTAACTTCCGATAACTCCGCAAGCAAATGAAAAACATCCTGGAATTGTGAATTCCCCGGTGGCAAGTGGTCATCGTTTGTGGCTGTCTGCTGTTACGATATAAGTAGTGAAGCTTTCCACTTTTCCCCTTTAAGAAACTGTGACAGCACTTTCCATAGATCAGGGCTGAGAAGCAGGTGCCCTTGTCCCCGTGGCTCCTGGCAGGCTCTTTCTGGATGCTTCTCTGGACAGAGGCTGGTTTATGTCCTTTGAGAGGACATGGCTGAAGGCTGCCAGGAACCTCCTTTCCTAGGTTGCTTCTGTGTCTCCCAAGGATTTCAGCTTTCACTTATGTCTCCTTATTTGTTACTTCATTTCCCCTTGTTTTGTTATTCTTATTTGCTAATTATTAATGGATCTCAAATGTTTACAAAGATGAAAAATCTTTTCTCATCAAAAAAGTTGTAGCCTTTTTCTGATCTTCCATGTAAAATCAAAACCACTCCTCCTAGCCTTCAAGATCGACATCAGATGTTGACCTTCAGCTTCTGCATTTCTTCCTGTGTCTGGTGCAGCGTAATAGGATGAATGTGGACTTTGGCGCCAGATGGAACTGACTTGGAATCCTGGCTCTGCCAACTGATTGGCAGAGGGATAAGTTATTTAACCTCTTTGAGCATCAGTTTCATTGTTGGCAAAATGGGAACAGCTTCCCTACTTCACAAGACAGGTGTGAAAATGAAATGATTTATGGCGGGAAATCTGATGCATTGGACCATCCCACGGCAGAACCCAGGCATGAAATCTGCAAGACTCCCATTCTCCTCCAGGAAGTGCACCTTGGCTCGTTCCTCCTCTGTCTTTGCGTGTTGTTTTAGAGAAGCATGGATTTCAAAGCTGGGGGGCCTGTTTAGTAGCTTCTGGTGGAGGTTTGGCAGTTGGAATCACCACCCTGGCAGATTCTGCTTGGGGACTTCCCCAGGGACAAGCTTAGTCTGTTTTTGAACTACTCTTCTAGGATTCCTTTTTTTTTTTCTGAGACAGAGTTTCACTCTTGTTACCCAGGCTGGAGTGCAGTGGTGCGATCTCAGCTCACTGCAACCTCCGCCTCCCAGGTTCAAGTGATTCTCCTGCCTCAGCCTCCCAAGTACCTGAAATTACAGGCATGCACCATCACGCCGAGCTAATTTTTGTGTTTTTAGTAGAGACAGGGTTTTACCATGTTGGCGAGGCTGGTCTTGAACTTCTGACTTCAAGTGATCCACCCCCTCGGCTTCCCAAAGTGCTGGGATTACAGGTGTGAGCCCCTGCACCCGGCCTGTTCTTGGATTCTTACTAATAGAAAGTTGTTCCTTATGCTGATCCAAACTGTCTCATTTTATAAATGTCATGCCGTTCATCCAAAAGCCCCAATTGATCAGGGATGGGCTGGAGGGGATGTGTCTCAAAGCCCTCTGGGTAAAGAGACAGTAGCTCTCATTAGTTCAGCCTTAAGGCAGGCATGATATGGCGCTAATGGGAGGATAGGTCCAGCTCAATTATAGCTGAGTTTTCTTTGGTGCTGCTCAGGCTGCGACTGAAGCCAACGGCACTCATCCCTGGAGAGTAGCGGGGATGATGGATGAGAGGACTCGAAATCTTTTGAGCAATGCTCAAGGAAACTAGGGCTATTTCACTTTAGGGAAGGAACTCAGGGGTCTAGAAACTAATGGTTTGAAAGGGTGTTGAAGTCATTAGGTCCAGTGTTTTCCAAGATGGTTTTAAGGAGGTGCGGCTGAATTTCAGTAGGAGAAAAACGATGATCTTTTGGGTTTTAATTTTTAGTATTTTGAGGAAAATGTTTTTGCTTCCTGCCAATATGCCTTTAGAGCTTGACTAACACTTTTTTTTTTTTCTTTGAGATGGCGTCTCCTGCTGCTGCCCGGGCTGGAGTGCAGTGGCGCCATCTCCCCTCACTGCAACCTCTGCCTCCCGGGTTCAAGCGATTCTCCTGCCTCAGCCTCCCGAGTAGCTGTGATCACAGGTACGTGCCATCATGCCCGGCTACTTTTTTTGTATTTTTAGTAGAGACAGGGTTTCACCATGTTGGCCAGGCTGGTCTCAAACTCCTGACCTTGTGGTCTGTCTTGGCCTCCCAAAGTGCTGGGATTACAGGTGTGAGCCAACGCACCCAGCCACGTTCTCATTTCTCTTGGGAACCCAGGAGTGGGATTCATGGTTGACTCATAATATTAGTTGTGTTTAACCTTTTGAGGACCTGCTGTACTGTTTTCCAAAGCCGCTGCAGCATTTTGTATTTCCTTCAGCAATGTTTGAGGAGTCCGATTTTTCTACCTTCTTTGAGACTCTGTCTCAAAAAAGAAAAACCAAAAAACTGTCTATTTCTAATTTTTGCTATTTTAAAATTGGGTTATTTGTCTTTTTAGTATTGAGTTGTGATGAGATTTAAAATTTAGTCTTTATTTATATATTCTGGATACAAATTCTTTGTCAGATATATGATTTGCAAAATTTTTCTCCCATTCTTTGGGTTGTCTTCTCACTTTCTTGGTGGTATCATTCGAAGCACAAGTATCTTTCATTTTTATGATGTCCACTTCATCTATTTTTCTTGTACCTTTTGTTTTTGTTGTCATATCTAAAAAACCATTACTTAATCCAAGGTCGTGAAGATTTATGCCTGTGTTTTCTGATTATATTTCACTTGGGTCTATTATTTCATTGTGTTTAGAGTGGGTTTTTTTCATACAGTTATATTAGCTCTTTCTTCTGGCTGTATAGTTTGTGTCATTTGAAGGCATGCATTCTCTTTTTTTTTTTTTTTTTTTTTGAGACGATCTCGCTGTTGCCCAGGCTGGAATGCAGTGACATGATCTTGACTCACAGCAACCTCTGCCTCCCGAGTTCAAGTGATTCTCCTGCCTCAGCCTCATTTCTGGGACTACAGGCATGTGTAGAGTAGCTGGGAGTACAGGCATGTGCCACTACACCTGGCTAATTTTTATATTTTTAGTAGAGATGGGGTTTCACCATGTTGGCAAAATGCCCTGCCCTTGATTGGAAGGAAGGACGGATGGAAGGAAGGACACGCCAGTGAATCTTGGGGAGACTGCTGGTAACCGGGGAAGAGATGCTGGGGGCTTGCCTGGCAGGGGGAACAGGTTGGAGAAAGCATTGGTGAGGAAAGTTTCAGCATGGCTTGGTGGTGGTGCCAATCTTGCTCGGTTATATAGGCAAAAAAGCATAGGATAAGGTCAACCTGAGCTCCCATCTGAAGGGTCTGTGGAACAGCAAAAGCAGGGGGAAGTAAGATTCGGCAGCTAGAGGAGGGGTCCTGACCTGGATCCTCCACCTGGGTGGGGACCTGTGCTGTAGGTGTGTCTGCATTGTGGGGCATACATAGCACCTTGCAGTTATCACCAGTCGCGATTCCTCGCCCGGTCATTGCCTGTGGTTGACCTTCTTCAGTAGAGTATAACCTCTCTAAAGGGAGAGGTCCTGCCACTTAGATCTTCTGGGTAGCCAGCATCCCTAGAGGGTGTTTGCTAAATATTAGTCAGGTCTGTGCATGGGGGAGACGTGTGATGGGGAGGTGGCTGGGCTGAGAAGCAGAAATCAATACACTGAGGGAGAAGAAAGGCTGAAGCAATAGTGTTTGCAGTTGTTGACTTCCCTGATTAGAACATCTATCCCTCCAGCCAACTCTCAGGACGTTTTGTGACCAAGCATAGCACTCACCCTTCAAATGGCTGCTAATTGATTTACAGTTTTTGGTGATTGCACATCATGTGCACCCGGAGAAAAACAAGCAGGGAATCAAAAAACGATGATTTTTTCCTGGAAATGCGTGCCTGTTATAGCCTGCAGGGACAGCAGGGGCCAAGGCAAATATTCAGCTGAAACCAGAGCCTCCGTGTAGCCACCTTCTGAGTGGCTGCACTGGGCCGGGAGGTTGCGACATGGTGGGGCTGTGGCCAGACCCTCTCTGGGCTGTGCGGGGGCAGGAGGTAAGTGGTGGTCCGGAGGGTGGGAGGGAAAGAGAGCTGTGCCTTAGGTGCTTCGGGGAACTTCCTCGGGACCAGCAGGCCCTGTCTGGGCTGCTCCTGTCTGCTTTTCAGGCTACCCAGATTTTGGAGATGGGTCAAGGACGGAGGGCTGGAAGCGGGTGGGGGTTGTGAATTTTGGATTCCCAGAAGGGGGCCCAGCTAGAGCAGCACTGGGTCCCTGCTGGTGGGCCTTGAAGGGAGAGGCTGGGCCCTCTAGTGAGATAGATGGGTTCAATGTGGCACTGACTAGCAGAATGAGGGCAGTTTGTGTATATCTAGCGAAAAAACAAACAAACAAACAAAAACCACAAAGCAACTGGGGTGGTGGGAGTGGGCAAGAGGCTCGCTGACCGAGTAAAGTCTGTGTTTTGGCATGCGGAGCAGTGATTGCATTTGTTCTGGCTTTGAAGTATGATGGCTCCGCAGACTCATGAACACAAAGGATACAGAGTGGAGATTTCCCAGAGCCTGCTTCAGGGACCACCTGCTTAGCAGGCACCCTATAAACATGCCTGCCGTGAGCATGTGGACATAGCGTCTTTATGTTTTAGTCTGTGCTTTCCTGGATCAGGCAAAGGGAAACGTCAGTCCAAGGCAGGTCAAATCCCACCCTCCACATTGGCAGAGCCCCGCTTAAGTAGGTTTGACAGTTTGTGGGGAAAGAACTCTGGCCAGATACTCAGGCTCCATTGAAATACCTGTGTCTCTGTGCAGCTAAGGTGCCCATGTGGCCATGGATGTTCGGCCAGTGTTAGGTGGCCCCCAGGTTGAGTAGTGACCCAAGCCACTTCTCACACGACCTAAAGGAGCCCCATGCTAGGAACAGAGAGATTTGTTTTCCTTGGCACTTAAAAGGGTGTTGATTGAAGGGCTGGCTGTTCACAAAGACAGCAAAATGTTTTGGAAGGCCGTGTTGGCTAGGGTTTGGGATTTCCCCCTTTATGGCACTTACTGTGAGTTGGATTTAAACATGGGGAAAACAGCATCCCACATTCTTACCAAGGGACTAATGGTATTTGGAAAACAGGGACGCGCCATGGAAAATATTTCAAGTGTCAAGGACGGAGCCTTGGGCTTGGTGTGGTGGGGGTGGCTTGCCTCTGGGAGGCACACTGGAGGTTTTACCGCCACAGTAGGGGGGCTGGCTGCATCTCTCTTTGCTTCCCCCAAACCTAAGAAATGTGCCAAGCCTGCTTTGGTCCAGTGGGTGATTTTAAGACTCCCTTCCTAGATGTACTAGCTTTACCTTGGGTTTTTTTGTTCCCAAAACCTTGCAGTTCAGCTGTACCTCCAGATCCAGCCACCCCACCTTGATCCATCTTCTTCTAGTTAAAATCTAGACTCATGAAAACAAAATTGCTTAAGGCAAGAAAGGCCCGAGAAACACAGGGAGGCTGATGCAAATCTACTGCAAACCAGATGTTTCCTTCTCTGTGGCAAAGAGGCACCCAAGTTAATGGGGCATCTGGGGAAGTGTTTGTCTTTAAGGAAGACATCTGTATGGAAGGGGTAGCCTGAGTAATGTGATGTGACAGTTGCTATGTCGACTGGCGTATTTTCCCCTCCCTTTTTATTATTGGCCAGTTGGGTCAATGTTGCATAAAAGTCGTGCAATGCCTTGGAATGTGTTTGTGTGCTGTCCTCTGCCAGAACTTTTCAGCATTTTTTTTCCTACGTGTGTTTTGCTTTTGGGGAGATGGCCTGTCGCTTTGGTTTAAGCGTGTTCTTTTTTGGTGGAACTACATATTTCTTGGATTTGTAACGGGGCAGTGGCGACTTAGGCTCCAGGAGAGCAATGGGTTGGTGAGCAAAAGGGGGCAGGAAGGGGCACTGGAAGCCCCTTCCAGATCAGGGGCCAGACATGAACAATTCGCAGGTAGTTCGAGGGGTTAAAATGTGTGTGAGTGGAATGGGTCCCTCCTTCGTGTCTGTGATGTCATGGGACATGGACCCTTCCTCTCTCTCTCTTCTCAGCTCCCGGCTATGTATCTAGCTGCCTGCTGGCCAGGCTCACCTTGCCATCTCTATCAGGCATTTGGAAACTGCAGCCTGCACTCTCCTCCTCTTCCTCCTCGTCTTTGCTTCCTCCTGGTTAAGTCACCTGCATCCTTCTGCTGAAGCTTGAGGGCTGGCTGCCCTCGCTGCTCCCCTCTTCTTTCTGCTGTGAACAAGTCCAACTGCCAGCCCATCTCTCTTCCCCAGTACCTCTGTCCCGGTCAGCGTGATTGCTGCAGCCTACCTCACTTTCTGGCTGCGTCCCACGGCCTCCCATTGTCTTCTCTCCATCTAGCCTTGCCCCCATCCTAATCCAACGTCCATCCTCAGTCAGTGTGAACTTTCTTTTTTTTTTTTTTTTCCTTTTAAGACTATCTTTTTAGAGCAGTTTTAGGGTCACAGCTTTAGGTTTCACAGTGTCAGATTCAGGAAGGTACAGAGATGTCCTATATGCCCCCTTTCCCTACACGTGCAGAGCCTCCCCAGTGGTCAGCATCTCCCACCAGACTGGGACATCTGTTGCAATTGATGAACCTACATTGCCACATCATTATCACCCAGAGCCCATCGTTTACGTTAGGGTTCATTCTGGTGTTGTATGGGTTTGGACAAATGAATAATGACATGTATCCACCATTACAGTATTACACAGAGTATGACCCTTTGGTTTAAATATATTTTTTTTAATTTTGAAAGGACTAATTCCTCCCATCTCAATATAACCAATTGTTCTCTTTTAAAATTTTTTTTTATATTTATGAGCCAGAGTTTCGCTCTGTCACCCAAGCTGGAGTGCAATGGTGCAATCTCGCTTCACTGCAACCTCCACCTCCCAGGCTCAAGTGATTCCTTTGCCTCAGCCTCCCGAGTAGCTGGGATTACAGGTGTGCATCACCACGCCTGGCTCATTTTTGTGTCTTGAGTAGAGATGGGGTTTCCTTCTCCGGGGCTATGTTGGCCAGCCTGGTCTTGAACTCCTGACCTCAGGTGATCCGCCTGCCTTGGCCTCCCAAAGTGCCCAGTTGTTCTCATTTTAAGATACTCTGCTCATGCCTCTTACTTGCTTGGATCCATCTACTGACTTTTTATGAAGCCTGATACGTCTGCCTGGCCTCCAGAGCCTCCACTGTCAGGACCTGGTCCCCTCGTTGACCACCATCTTTCTGGCCCAGGCTTGGTCCTGGTTCTCTGACCCCAGCTCTCTCAGGCAGCCCTGTGTGGGGTTCCGGTTGCTTCTTACATCTTGATGTGCTTGTCACGGTGTGTGGTCATGGCCAGGTGGCCTGTCAATGTCCCCACATCTCTGTCCTGGATCCTTTGTGCTAACAACAGTGCCTGGCACATAGTCAAGGTTTGCAGAGTAAATGGCAAGCCTCTTCCTTGTTACATGGTGTCAAACAAGGTACAGAGGCATGAGGCTTTCCTTCTGTTACAATCTTCCCTGGCTGGCCTCTCCTTTCTCAGCACAGTGCCTTGGTTTATCCTCTCCTCGTCTATCCCTTTCGTTTCTCTTTCTGCTGGCCTCTGCCTGGGTCTGGCCCAGCTCTGCCATCTTATCTTTTGTCTATTCTTCATCTGGGGCATACTGCTTAGAACAGGGGCTTTGGAGCCAGTGAGAACCACCTGGGTTCATGGTGCCTGGGCCACCCAGAACAGTCACATCCCCCAGACCTAAGCTGAAGTGGTACCTTGTCCTATGAGGAATTAGGGCTTTGGCTGAGCTGAGCAGCTACACAATCCAGGGCTGAGCTGATGTAGTATCCCATGTACCAGAGAAACAGAGCAGTGACTGAGCTCAGACACCCTGCTCTCCTGGCCAAATAACTCTCGTACCCAGCTTTCCCTAAGATGAATGAGATCCCTAGAGTCTGAGCTGCTGAGATACCCCTCTCCTTGGGGAGCAGAGTTATGGCTTTGCTGCCCCATAGATTCCCCCATCCCCCATAGCCCAAAGGATAGCTGTGTTCCACCATTCTGGGGTTCTTGTTGCTCCTGTACTTGGTCTGGAATACTAGAGAGCACTACTATCCTGGTATCTAGAGTCACTATTGCAAGGTGCGTTATCCTGAGGGACCCAAGTTGCTACTGAACCCTATTGGCTCAGGTTCCCAAGTTGCAGCTGTTCCTTGCTCCCCAGGCCCAAACTTAGAGCACCTCTTCTTCCTTGGAGTTGGGACAGTTCTGTGCCCTGCTTCCAGTGGGTAGAATCACAGCTACAATGCAACCTTGTGGGCCTGAGCTGCTAGAAGATGCCTCAGACTCACAGATCTTGGCTTTGTGGGCAACCTTCAACCTACCCTGCCGCAGAACGTGAACCTATGCTCCAAGACCTGGGTCACAAAATAGGTTCATGGGACCCTGAGCCTAGGATGTTGGCCCCATAGCTGCTCTAAGCACCTGAATCTGGAACCTAGGGCGCTAGGCCTTGTCAGACCTGACACCAGGAGGGATCCCCTTGGCTGAGTCTCCCTACTGTAGGGAAGATGAGCATAGGGGACCCCAGAAGCCCTTGACGCTGAGGACATTAGCAACCTACACCACTGCAGCTGCTGACACAAACTTCTACAGCCTAGCGCACTGTGGCACCCACAGTTATTCTTGATGTTGAGCACAAATAAAGAAGCTACATGGAGATTAGAACATTGTGCCTATCTGGAAAGAGTCACCACACTCTTCCCAACTGGCACATTAAAATGCAACTGTAGGTGAAAGTCTTTCTCTACAAAAGCTACTCTAGAAAGTTTGAAAGAAGTGATTCTTCCATCAGATACATAGACATTGACATAGGAATATAAGACATGTGAAAAAGGAAGGAAATTTGATATCACCAAAGGAACACCATAACTCTATAGTAACAGACACCAATGAAAGGGAAAATTAATGAATTACCAGAAAGGGAATTCAAAATAATGATCTTAAGGAAACTAAAAAAGATAAAATACAATGTAATTCAACAAAATCATGAAAACAATTCACAATATGAATGAGAAATTCAACAGAGCTATAAATCATTAAAAAGGACCAAACATAAATATTGCCACTGAAGAATATAGTGAATGAAATAAAAAATATGATTTGAGAGCTTCAGCAGCAGACTTGATCAAGCAGAAGAAGAAACCTCTGAACTTGAAGATAAGTCATTTGAAATTACCCAGTTAGAGGGGGAAAAAAAAAAGGAAATAAGAATGAAAAAGAGTGATGAAAGACTACAAGACTTATGACACATAAGTAAGAGAACAAATATTCATATTAGGAGAGTTCTGAGAGAAGAGAAGGGAAAAGGTATAGAAAACCTGAAGTCTCCCAAGTCTGGGGAGTGATATGGACATCCAGATTCAGAAAGCACAAAGATCCCCAAATAGATTCAGCCACAAAAGTTCCTCTCTGAGGCATTTATAGCCAGATTATCAAAAGTGAAAGACAAAGAGATAATTCCAAAAACAGCAAGAGAAAAACATCAAGTCATATGTGATGGAATCCTCATTAGGCTAACAGCAGAGTTCTCCACAGAAACCTTATAGGTCAGGAGAGAATGGAATAATATATTCAAAATGCTGAAAGAAAATGAAAATTGCCAGCAAGAATACTTCAGAAAATAAGTGAGAAATAAAGTCTTTTCCAGACAAGCAAAACTTTGTAATGTCACACTAGACTGACATTACAAAAAAGGCTCAAAAAGTCCCACATCTGGAGGCAAAAAGATGATAATCACTATGATGAGAACACACAAAAATATAAAACTCACTGGGAGAACAGATTCACAAAAGAGAAAGACAAAAGAATCAAATCTTATCACTATGGAAAACCATCAAACTACAATTATAAAGAGTAAGAGAGAAAGAAATGAATAAATTATATACAAAATAACCAGGAAACAACAAAATGACAGGAATAAGTCCTATTGATATACCTATTGATAGGTATATCAATAATAACCTTGAATGTAAACAGATTAAATTCCCTATGTGAAATATATAGGCTGGCTTAATGGGTGAAAAACATGACCCCACTATATGGTACCTACAAGAAACTCACTTTACCTGTAAAGACACATATAGACTGAAAGTGTAGAGTTGAAATTTCAAGATATTTTATGCAAACAGAAAAAAGCAAGCAGGAATAGTTATGCTAAGATAAACCAGACTTTAATTAAAAAATGGTAAAAAGAACTTAAGAAAGTTATTATATAACGATAAACAGGTTAACTCAGCAGTGGGATGTAACAATAATAAATATATATTCACCCAACACCAGAACATCCAGATATATAAAACAAATATTATTAGATCTAAAGGGAGATATATACTCTAATACAATAATAGGTGGAGGCTTCAACACCAAACTCTCAGCACTGGACAGATCATTTAGACAGAAAATCAACAAAGAAACATTAGATTTAAATTACACTTTAGACCAAATGGACCTAACAGACATTTACAGAACATTTTATCCAACAGCTGCAGAATACACATTCTTTTCATCAGCAATGGAACATTCTCCAGCATAGACCACATGTTAGGCCACAAAAAAGTCTAAACAAATTTAAAATAATTGAAATCATATTAAGTATCTTTTCTGACCACAGTGGAATAAACCTGGAAATCAGTAAGAGGAACGTTAGAGATAGTGTAAATACATGGAAATGAAGCATCATCCTCTTGAATGACCAAGGAATCAATGAAGAAACTATGAAAGAAATTTCAAAGTTTATTGAAACAAATGAAAATAGAAACACAACATACCAGAACCTGTGGGAGACAGCAAAAGCAGTTCTAAGAGGGAAGTTTATATCAATAAACACTTACATCAAAAAAGTGGAAAGATTTCAAATAACCTAACAACAATGCATCTCAAGGAACTAGAAAAGCAAGAACAAAACAAACCCAAAATAAGTAGAGGGGAAAAATAATAAAGAGTAGAACAGAAATAAAATAAATTGAGACTGTATAAAATACAAAAGATCAACAAGTACAAGTTAGTTTTTTGAACAGATAAACCAAACTGACAAACAATTAGCTAGGCTAACCAAGAAAAAAAGAAAAAATATCCAAAATCAGAAATGTAAAGGGACAATTACAACTGATATCACAGAAATATACAGGTTTTTTAGAGAATATTACCAACAACTTTGCAACAAATTTGAAAAGCTAGCAGAAATAGATATATTTCTGAACACAAAGAACCTACCAAGTTTGAACCAAAGAAAAATGGGAAAACTTGAAGAGACCAATTGTGAGTAATGAGATTGAATTAGTAATAAAAAATCATTAAAGAAGAGCCCAGGACCTGATGGCTTCACTCCTGAATTCTACCAAACATTTAAAGAATAACTAACACCAATTCTTCTCAAACTCTTTCAGGAAATTAAAGAGGAGGAAAAATTTCCAAACTATGAACCCAGAATTACCCTGATACCATAACTAAGCAAGGACACAACAACAACAAAAAAGGGAAACTATAAGCCAATATCCCTGATGAATATAGTTGCATGTGTTCTCAACAAAATACTAGCAAACCAATTCAACATTGCATTACAAAGATTGTTCACCATGATCAAGTGGGATTCATCTCCTAGATGCAAAGATGGTTCAACATACCATCAATAAATGTGATACATTAGTGGAATCAAAGACAAAAACTATATTAGCACTTCAATAGACACAGGAAAAACATTTGAAAAAATTCACCATCGTCTCATGATAAAGCTCTCAAGTTAGGTATAATAGGAACCTACCTCTACACAATAAAGGTCATATATGACAAACTCTTAGCCAACATCATACTGATCGTGGAAAATTTGAAAGCGTTACCTCTAAGATCTGGAGTAAGATAAGGATGCCCACTTTGAACACTTTTATTCAAAGGTACTAGAAGACCTAGCTATAGCAACTAGTCAAGAGAAAGGAGTAAAGGTCATCTAAATGGGAAAGGAGGAAGTCGAATTGTAAATGCTTCAGGACATTGATCTGAGCAGATGTTTTATAGAGAAGATCTCAAAAGCACAGGCAACAAAATCAAAATAGGACAAGTGAGATAATAATGAACTAAAAATCTTCTGCACAGCAAAATAAACAATCAACAGAGTAAAGAGACAACTTGCAAAATCAAAGAAAATATTTGCAAACTATTCATCAGACAAGGGATTAACATCAAGAATTTACAAGGGACTCAAACAATTCAACAACAAAAAAACAAATAATCCTATTAGAAAATGGACAAATAAGCTGAATACAAATCTCTTAAAAGAAGACATACAAATGGCCAATAGGTATATGAAAAAATGCCCAACATGGCAAATCACCAGTGAAATACAAATCAAAGCCATGGTGAGCTATCACTTCTCCCCAGTTAGAATAGCTGTTATGAAAAAGACAAAAAGTAACATATGCTGTGAGTTTGTGGAGAAAGGGGAATGTTTGTATGTTACTGGTGAGAATGTAAAGTAGTACAGCCGTTATGGAGAACAGTATGGGGGCTCCTTGAAAATCTAAATATAGAACTACTATATGGTCCAGCAATCCCACTTCTGGGTATATATCCAAAGGAAATAAAATCAGTATGTTGAAGAAATATTTACACTCCTGTGTTTACTGTAGCACTATTCTCAATAGCCAAGATATGGAATCAACCTAAGTGTCTATCAGCAGATGAATGGATAAAGAAAATGTATATACAATGGAATACTATTTAGACATAAAGAACAAAATTCTGTAATTTGCAGCAACATGGAGGAGCTTGGAGGACATTTTGTCAAAATAGGAAAAAAGGGAAAACAGAAAGATAAGTACCACATGTTCTCACTCATCTGTAGAAGCTAAAATAGTTGAGCTCATACAAGTAGAGAGTAGAACGGCGGTTACTGGATGCAGGGAAGCATGTTGGGGGATGAGAGGGAGGGGCTCGCTAATGGATGCAAAGCGCAGGTTGATAGGAAAAATACGTTCTAGGGTTCTATAGCACTGCAGGGTGACTCCAGTGAACAACAATTGATTATGTTTTTCAAATAGCTCGAAGAGTGGATTTTGAATGTCTCTAACACATTCAATGTCCTGAATAAATGTTTGAAGTGATGAGTATGCTAATTACCCTGATTTGATCATTACATATCGTGTACATGTATCAAAATATCACATGTAATGTACCCCATAAATATGTAAAATTATAATGTGTCAATTAAATATAATAAAGGCAAAAAATGAGATACTGCATGTGCCCTTGGCATTGTGCCAGGCACTTGATGAGTGCTTGGTCATGCTGTGGTGGTCAACGCTATTATTTTAAAACAGTAACTGGCTCATGTTCCGATCTTTTTCTGAAGCCTAGTGACTGTCCAGAGTTTGGCCCTCACAACCTCCCTGACCGGCCTCCTCCTGCCTCCTCATCACTCTGAACGGCTGTGGCTCTGGCAGACTGCATCTCCTGTCCTTGTCTGTCACATCTCTACAGCCCTGTGACCTGCCTCACCTGGCGGGGCCTTCTCCCCTTACTTCAGCCTGACTCATTCTTCCCACCTGGTTAGGTCAGTTGCCATTGGAGACTCTCTTGTCCCTCAGTCCAGATAACCTTCTTCTCCTTCCAGCCCTCCGGGTCTGATTTGACTCTATTCTGTGTCTTCCTCTAAACTGGAAGTTTCTTAAGCCAGGGTCTAGTTTAATTTCTTGATTGGATGTAATATGTCTTTTGCACATGATAGCTGCTCTACATGCGGGTTGGATAAGCAACACGTGCTACAGACTTAGGACCTCCGGTGGGTCTGTGCACTGCTTTGGTGACTCCTGCTGATCTCTGTGCTGAAGCAGGTGGAGGGGGACAGAAAGCTCAAGCTCATGCTCCACCGTCCCCTACTGGACGTTGCTACTACGTCACAGCACACAGCCTGGGTCTGATGTGACTTGATTCTGTGTCTTCCTTTAAATTGTAAGTTTCTTTTTCTTTTTCTTTTTTTAGACATAATGTCGCTCTGTCACCAGGCTGGAGTGCAGTGGCGCAATCTAGGCTCACTGTAACCTCCACTTCCTGGGTTCAAATGACTCTCCTGCCTCAGCTTCCTGAGAAGCTGGGACTATAGGCGTATGCCACCACGCCAAGCTAATTTTTGTATTTTTAGTAGAGATGGGGTTTTACCATTTTAGCCAGGACTGTCTCGATCTCTTGACCTCGAGATCCACCTGCCTCGGCCTCTCCAAGTGCTTCGACTACACGCATGAGCCACCTTGCCAGGCCCAGGTGTAAGTTTCTTAAGCCAGGGTGTAGTTTAATTCCTTGAGTAGACTCCTCCTTGCTGAATTTGCCTAAGGCCTCAAAATCCTTCTTATGGCATCACTTTTAGCTGCCACAGCCTATCCATCCAAGGTGACAGGTGACAGACAACCAGGTCTCTCTGACCCGTACTGTGAAAAAGTCACGCTAACTTTTTCAAAAGGATTGCTTTGACTACTTATAGACTTAAGAAATCATATAAAAAGGGCTTGGCTTCTTTAAGAAGTCTTAGGCAAGACACAAAGTTTGAAAAATCTTGCCGGAGGTCCTGTGTGTGTCTGAATCTGTAGCTGATGCGTGCCCATGACATTGGGAGGGTGGAGCGAGGAACGCTGTGGTCAGCTTAACTCCCTGATAGGCAAGGGTATGGTTGAGGAAATGTGGTGTGAAATACCCATTGGATGGGCGGATCTCAAGCTGTGAAAGACAGACATTTCTGTGCAAACTGGAGCAGAAAGATAGTTTAGACAGGGATCTCCCAGGGAGAAACGGAGTGTTATAGAACACTTTCTGTTGTCTCATTGGCAAAGAAAATATTACACAGTTTTTTAATACTTCATTGTAATCCCAGAGCAATGTTTGAAGCAGATGGAGGAACTTTCTAGAAATTACTGGAATACTTCAGACACCAAAGGAAGAGCAGTTTGGTGAGATGAACTCTCTCACCTACCTTCCATTATAACAATAGAAGAGGATTTTGTGGTCTTCATTTGACAAGTGGGTAAATCAAAGCTGGGGAGGGGCTAGGTTTAGGCCACACAACTAGTAACTGTAGATGCCAGAATTTGAGCCCTGTCTGGCTCTGAGGTCCCAGTTCTTTTCCCTATACCATGGATAGTATGTAGAGCCGTTTCTAAAATGCCTCGAGTCATCTTATTCCCCATTGGCGTTGACATTGACTAGAGACTTTTGAGTGGATGAAGCTGATGTTTTGCTGAGATGGTGTTTGCAGCCCTGTCTCTCCCATATTTAGACCTCACCCAGCTCCCCTTGCTGCTTCGGATGCCCTGAAACATGGCCCGGAACTTACTGGGCACTGTGCCTCTCCTCACAGGTTGCCTACATCAGCCCTCCCCACTGTCTCTGTCTATTGAAACCTCACCCAGTGATGCAGAGTCAGTGGAGCTTCTGGGGATGATTTCCCAATTCCCCTCCGCAGAGGCAACCTCCTCCTCCTGGTCCTTGTGAAACTCGATTCCAGCACTGATCACTCACTGCCCTGTACTGGAGTAGCTTATTTAATGCTCTCCTTCTCTGTGGGCTCTCAACTCCAAGGGGCAAAGATGTTGGCTTAATCATCAGCTCCTGGGGCCCAGGACAGCACCCGTCACACAGTCGGGAACTCAGCCATGGAAAGTTGAATTCAGTGGATCAGGCGGAGTATGGGGTGAATCCAGGGCTCTAGGAATTAGCCTTAGGGACCTCACTGTCTTAACTTGTTTGGGAGACCTTGGAGTGTCATAGAATAAAATCCATTGCTGACATCTTCCTTGTGGTCCCTGTCACCTGTCACTCGGGGACAGGGAAATTAAATTGGCATGGTGAGGCTGGTTCTTCACAGTGCTCTCCTGATGACTCTCAGCACAGTGCATCCGTCAGCAGGTGTCCAGGCTCTTCTCAGTCCTTAGTGGAGATGACCGATCAGGACCCTTTTTAAAAACAAGGATGTTGTGACTTGCATTTGTAACCCTTGGAGGTTGCTGGCTGCAGGGTCTCAGCAGTGATGCCCTGAGGCTGGCTCTGTGGCACCTGTCAGCATCCCAGGAACCATTATTTGTCCTTGCTGAGCTGGGGACAGCCTCTCTCCAAGGGCCGTCCCACCATGTCTCCCTCCTGTGTTCTCTGGACGAGGTATTATACTTCACAGATCAAAAGCTGCTTCTCTCCAGAAGGCTGATCCTATTTTCCAAGAGTTGGTTTTGAGGGCAGTTTTTAACCGTTACATGTGATTGGACTTCAGTTTCATTGTTATGCATACTTACCAGTTTAAGATGAGTTTTGAAAAAAACAACAGTTCTATCTTATTTGTGACAACTTGTATGACTAATTAATGCTCCGCAGCGCACCGTGAAGCTTGCAAGGTACCACATAAGCACCAAGTCATAACGCATTTCTTGTTTGAAACTGTATTAGCAAATTGAACATCTGTATTACAGGAATACAGCATATTAGTAAATTCAACAGCTTTTGTTGATTCACCTTGTTAAGCAGGAAAATAATCCTTATGGCTTGTAAAGCTCCTGGAAGTTCTAGTAGGTGCCATTTTGGAAGTGAATTGAGTTGAATAAATGAAGGCAGATGTCAAGCATTTAATTGGCTCTTTGCTCCCAGCTGGCTCTATCAATTCTGGAACCATTGTCAGAGATTATATAATTCACCCACGTGAAACTGACAAGGTGGGTTAGATGCTGTTGGTCTCTGGGGAGGAGGAGCTGGCTATGCAGAGTTAATGTTTAATACCTGGCTAATGCTACTTGTATTAGTTAGGGTTCTCTTAGATATATATATATCTTCTATTAGTTCTGTTCTATATATATATATATATATGTGAGTTTATTTTATATATATGTATATAAAATATGTATATACACAAATATATATATGTAAAGATATATATAAAGAGGACTTAATTAAGTATTAACTTACATGATCACAAGGTCCCACAATAGGCCGTCTGCAAGCTGAGGAGCAAGGAGAACCAGTCCGAGTCCCAAAGCTGAAGAAGTTGGAGTCCCATGTTTGAAGGCAGGAAGCATCCAGAATGGGAGAAAGATGTAGGCTGTGATGCTAGGCCCCTCTCTCCTTTTCACGTTTTTCTGCCTGTTTTATATTTGCTGGAAGCTGATTAGATTGTGCCCACCAGATTAAGGGTGGGTCTGCCTTCCCCAGCCCCCAACTCAAATGTTAATCTCTTTTGTTGGTGACAGCCTCACAGACACACCCAGGATTGATACCCTGTATCCCTACATCCAATCAAGTTGACAATCGCTATTAACCATCACACCACTGTAGCTTGGTCTTCATGGAGTTTTCCACTAAAGTTCCTCCAGTAGCAGGGAGGAATAGGGAGAATGGCTGTGGCAGCTGCCCCCAAGTGGTCCACATTTGTTTTAAAATCTCAAGGCTTATGCGAAATGTTCAACTGCTTTTGTTTTCTACTCCATCACGTTTTCCTCCAGATCTCCATCTAAAAAGGTTTGACTAGGAAGAGACCACTTTGTAATTCTGTGGCTTCTGGAACCCTCAGGCTCAGATACTGGGCATGAGAAGCAGTTATAAAAATGCTGATCAAAGGGGTATAAAAAAGACACCAGAAAACAACCAAAGTCACTTTGGTGTTTAAAATGTGATTCTTGTACATTTTAAAATAACTGAAAAAATAGAATCAGATTGTTTGTGACACAAGGATGTAATGCTTGAGGGGACAGATACACCATTTTTTTGTCTTTTCTTTTTTTTTTTGAGACAGAATCTCACTCTGTTGCCCAGGCTGGAGTGCAGTGGTGCAACCATGACTCACTGCAGCCTTAACCTCTAGGGCTCAAGTGATCCTCCAAGCTCAGCCTCTCAAGTATTAGGGATGACAGGCATGCTGTACCACACCCAGCTAATTCTTTGGTATTTTTCACAGAGATGGGGTTTTGCCGTGTTGCCCAGGCTGGTCTTGAAATCCTGGGTTCAAGCAATCTGCCCACCTCTTCCTTTCAAAGTGCTGGGATTACAGACGTAAGTGCCTGGCCGGATACTCCATTATTACGCATTGCATGCCTGTATCAAAACATCTCAGGTATCCCATAAGTATATACATTTACTATACACCCACAAAAATTAAAAATGGAAAAAAATTTAAAAAGATAAAAAATGTAGTTTTTAAGCAAGGAAAGGAAGGTTGCCAAGTGGAGACAAGGGGTGGAGACCATGATGGGATTTAGAGCGACCACTCAGTAGGGATGGATTGTCAGGGGAGAACGAGATGGCGACTGGGTGATGGGCTGTCTCAGCCATCAGTGGAGATGGCGGTGGCCTCACCCAACTGGGATCTGGGGCTGGAACCAGGAGGATAGATTTTGGTATGAGGCAGGAGGAACTGATGGAACATGGTGATGACAGCATGAGGGGACGAGGAGAAATCAACTCATTGATGAGTAGACTGAGCACTTCCCATGTGCCAGGCCCTGTGCTGGGCATTTCAGTCCGGATCCTCATGGGAACTTCCCAGCCACCTGGGCTGATCGGTTTGGGCAACTCTGATAAGGAGTGTGGGGCTTAGTGAAGTTGAAGTCCTGTCCAGGTCTCCCCTGCTGAGCAGCAGGGCCCATGTCTACCCTTGGAATGATGCCAGGGCTGCTTCTGAGGCAGAGTCAGCAGGCATTGGGGATGCTTGGGGTAGGGGACAGGGGAGGAGGGGAGATGTCCCTGCCCTTCTCCTGTAAATCTTAGGCCCAGGACTTTCTCATCCAAAGACACCCCCTCCACCCGGTGTGATTCACCCCATTCTTAACACTGGACCCATCTCCAACCTCTTAGAAGGAGCACTGACTTAGGAGTCCAGTGGCCCAGGGCTGAACCCCTCCTCAGCCCCTTCTAGCTGGCTGCCTGCAAGTGATTTCACCTCTCAGAGCTTCAGTCATCCTCCTTGGAAAAATGCTGGTAACAGTTTCATGGTGAGAATGAAAGAAACTCATGTAAAAGAGGGCAGCACCTAGCCCAGAGTCACAGTGATGGCTCAATACACAGGTATTAAGGCAGTTTGTTTAACGACCTTAGCCCATGTTGAATTTTGCTTAATTGGGGAAATTCTGGGCTGTGGCACGTGGTTGGACTTTGATAAGTGTTTTTAACATGAAAAGAATTGGCCGGGTATGGTGGTTCACGCCTGTAATCCCAGCACTTTGGGAGGCTGAGGTAGGTGGATTACTTGAGGTCAGGAGTTTGAGACCAGCCTGACCAACATGGTGAAACTCTGTTTCTACTAAAAATACAACAATTGACCAGGTGCAGTGGCTCACGCCTGTAATCCCAGCACTTTGGGAGGCCGAAGCAGGTGGATCACGAGGTCAAGAGTTCAAGACCAGCCTGACAAACATGGTGAAACCCCAGCTCTACTAAAAATACAAAAATAAGCTGGGCGTAGTGGTGCACGTCTGTAATCCCAGCTACGTAGGAGGCTGCGGCAGATGAATTGCTTGACCCTGGGAGGCAGAGGTTGCAGTGAGCCAAGATTGCACCACTGCACTCCAGCCCGGGTGATAGAGTTAGACTCTGTCTCAAAAAACAAAAAACAAACTAATACAAAACAACAATTAGCAGGGCATGGTGGCTCACGCCTTTAGTCCCAGCTACCCAGGAGGCTGAGGCAGGAGAGTTGCTTGAACCTGGGAGGCAGAGCTTGCAGTGAGCCAAGATTGCACCACCGCACTCCAGCCTGGGCAACAGGGTGAGACTCTGACTCAAAAAAAAAAACTAATTGTCAGTATTGGTGTGTATCCTGCCGTGCCCCCAAACATTGCGATATGTCCTGTTTTGGCATCAACAAACAGCCCACCTCTGAAACACCTATGAAGTCCTCTTCATGTGAGAGTGGTCACTCTTTCTTGGTCAGTAAATTCAGCTCTAAAAATATCACCTGCTTTCCCCACAAATCATCTTCCCTTTGCACCTTGTCAGTGGCTCTGTGCTGTGAAGCTGCCCATCTGTCGGCCAGTTTGCTGTGTGCACATTATCGTCTCTTGGCTTCCTCTCTAGTTGTGGCTGTTTACATAAAGGAATCCTGGTGGTCCACGGAAGATGCAATAAGAACCTCTGATCCGGCAAGAGAAGGGCTGATGAAGGTGAGTCAAAGCAATTTTAAATCAACATTGCAAAAGAGGTTTTAAAAGTCACAGCGCTTACTACCATGTTGATAATTTAGAGAAGTCTAGCCCATGTCTTCATTTCCTAATACCACAGAGTACCACAAAACACAAATGCACTGTCTCACAGTTCTGGAGACTGGAAAGTCTGAAATCAAGCAATCCACAGAGTTTTTCTTTTCAGAGCTATAAAGGAGAATCTGTTCTTGGCTTCTCTGCTAGCTTTTAGTAGCCTCAGGGGTTTCTTGGCTTGTAGATGACCTTCTCCTTGTATTTCCATGTAGTTGTCTC